>CAJNDT010000234.1:70000-142401 GCA_905221615.1 Symbiodinium sp. CCMP2592
CATTTGGCTATCTCTCTTCGGTTTCTTTGCGAGCCACAATGCGCCGAATGACAGCGTGCCCCCAACCGAGGGCGACGAGAAGATCGGGTTTTACGGAAAGGAGGACCACGAGTACAACAACGGCTGGCGTTGGGCCGTGTCCTGGACATTGGCGACCGTGTTCTTTGCGGCGCATGTCGGCTTGCAGCGGGCGGGGATCATCCAGGGCCCGTATGGCGAGAAGGACAGCGAGGTGCAGAAGATCGAGGCGTAAACGATGTGAAACAGCCTGGAGTTTCACGTGACCAGTCACACGCTGCTCGCAGTCTGCAGTCTGTGGTGAGATTTCCCTCTTGCAGTTTGGCGAGGGCGCCGCAGGCGGCTCTTTTTCCCACGGAGGGTCAAAGGTGGAGCTTCAAGGCCCTCCTGTAATGTTTCGAAGAGCTTGCATCCCGCACGGTCCGCATGCGGAAGCCGTGCGAGGCTGTTCAGAGCTCAACGTAACTACGGATTTAGGTCCTGCCAAGCAGACCGCTGTACAAGTGTCTTTTCAAGATTTCCAGAGGTGTCATGCTACCTGGAGCATTCCCCAACGGACGTCTACAGACCGACTGAATCGACTGCGACGAAGAAAGCAAGTCCTCACTGTGCATCCAGTATCCGAGGCATTCGCGGGGATGTAGAGTTGTTGTCAATTACTGTAGCTCTGCTGGTGCTGCCACAGCTTCTGCTCAGACCTGATGCGAAAATGATGCCCAGAAGTCTTCTGTAACCTGTCCAGAGGCCTCAAGGCGCAGAGGGCAGAGGATGTAGGAGCTAGAAAAGGCTTATAAGTACCTGAATTGGGGTTATAAGTATAGTTACCCTAACTATAACCCTAGTTACTAAGTCCCATGATCCTTTAAGGAGGCATGTTAATGTTGGAGTACAGGCAGGCTCTGTTGCAGAGTCACCTACCCCTACCCTTCTAACTTTCCCAGAGATTGGGGACATGTTGGACCAACGTGGAAGCCGGCAAACCCAAGAACCAAAGAGTGAACCCAATCCTGATCGCAAGTGGGAAGCGGAAACCCGAAGCCAAGCGAAAGCCGACAACCTTCCAATGTGAACCCGTAGCGAAAACCAGTAAACGAGTCTGCCCAACAAGGCCAAAATCGGAGACAGAAGGTTGTAAGGAGTGAACTCAACCCCAAGCTCTACGCAAGCAGTGAACCCAGCCCACCAAAATCCTCAAACCAGATATCTAGAACCCTGAGTTGCCGAAGTGAAGCCAGAAGCCCCCAGCGCCCCAGCGACCTGAAGGCTCAGTTTAGATCTGTCGTGCTCCCAGAGACTCCAATACCCCTTAATGAAGGAGTATTCCTCAAATCATATCAAGGATCCTACTATAATTTAAGGTATATTCCTTAAATCATATACTATAATTTAAGGAATATTCCATAATTAAAGGGTTTTGGAGTCTCTGGGGGCTTCTGGCTTTCCTCGGCGAGGCTCTGTGGCCGCTGGACTGGAGAGGGTGTGGACTTGTCGGGAGACGCCCACAGGGGCCGGGGGCCCCAGGCGCGACATTTACATTTGTCAGGTTTGGGAGTTTCCGAAAATTAGGGGTACCTTATGTAGGGGTCCTTATAATAAGGATCCTACTATTTAGGGTCCTATATTAGGGTCCCCTATTTTCGGAAACTCCCGTTTGTGGCTCAAGATGAGGCGGGGATCCTTTCGCACTTTGTGGATCTCTGTCTCTCTGCTCGTTCCTCTGTTTGGGTTCTGTTCGTCTCTTCTGATTTTCGGCACTACCTTCTTGTCTTTAAGTGGCCACATGGCGCAGCTAGGTATTTCCCCATCCTCGTATCAGCTCACAAGCGGCGTGCAGGCTTGCAATCCTACACCCTTAATCCTGCACAGAAAGGCCTTCACTGTTCCTGATTCCTTGACTCCTAAACTTAAACTACAAAGCCCAAATCCACCAGACTTTAGGGGCTACTTGGAGGATCATGGGACTTTGTAAGTAAGGTTATAAGTACCTTAATTGGGGTTATTATAAGTAGCTATAAGTATAGTCGCCCTAATTATAACCCTAGGTACTGAGTCCCATGATCCTGTAAGTGCAGGCTTGCAACCCTAAGCCCTGAAACCTAAACCCTAAACCCTAAACTTGCAGCCTCAAGTCTCGCCACCCCTGCGCTGAAGTCAAAACTATACCAAACCGGAATGGGGGGTTTCCGAACATGGGGGGACCTTAATATAGTACCCTAAATGATGGGGTCCTTAGTTTAAAGGACACCAAGAATGTACCCCGAATTTTCGGAAACTCCCAAATCAACCGTAAACACCTTTGCGTGTTGAGGCTTTCATTTCTGGGACGGATCCTCGCTGAGGGCGCGGCTCTAAGCTCAAAATTCGCTTCTGTCGGTGCCCGATTCAGTACTCCTACAGTTTGGAGATCTTCCAAGATATCCAAGATCGCTTAGTTAAATTATAGTAGGATCACCAACGGGAACTCCTAAGTTGCAAGTTCGACGTTTCGGCGTCGGTGCAAGGGCCCACAGTTCGCGAAGAGGTTCCGAGGCTGGCTGGTCTTCGGGAAGCTTCACTTGTCGTCCTCGCTACGGTCCGAGCCTCTTCGCCCCAAAACTACTGGAACCAGACAGTTAGTGCAAGGGCTCTACAAGCCCACAAGGAAATCAGTATACTTGGGTGCTTTAGGGGTTCTAGATGGGTCTATGAGTCTATCGACTTCACAAATCATGATTATTAACGAGTTTGCGTCCTAGGGTTTAGGACATTACTCAACCATCTAAACCCAATATGGAACTCCAAAAAGGTAGGGTTTGGTAGGTCACGGGAACCCTCAGCCGATGAGTGTTTTTTAGGGGACTTCGAGCTCCAACGCCAGGGCCGAAATGCGAATAGTGCCCCGTTTCGGTGGTCTTCAGAATATCTTCATATTGAGTATCTTGTGAGTATCAAGAATTGAAACTTCTTCTAATCCTACGAGATCCTATGAGTACCTTGTTCGTGTCTTATCAGTATTTGAATGGTGATGATTCAGACCTTTTCATTCGCCCCTCAAGCATCAGCTCGCGGAGGTGATGCTTTGCGGTGAAGTGGGCCGTTCTGGAGGCGCCTGATGCCAACATGTGTGTAGGTCGAGGCAGACATTCCTGTCTTGCAGTTGAACCGCCGGTTTAAGCCAGCACCTCGAGGCACGTGTCAACATGGCAGTGCCTTTGTCGCAGCATCTTGGCTGAGCGGGCCCGCACGCGTGCGTGTGTGAACGTCAGATCCAGTCGGAGTTGCCATGGCGGAGGACTTGAAGCTGTCGCGAGGGGACAAGCCAGAGCGAAAGTGGTTCGAGAACCCGTTCACCTGGTGGCAGGGAACGAGCCTTGCCTGGAATACGAAGATCCCGATTTGGACGGGCTCTGGTGAGGCTGAGGGTCTGTCCGAGCTCTTCGTGGACAACTTGGGTTCCTTATTGGGAACGACCGGCGCAGCAGTGGGCCACATCGGCTATGGCATCGTGGGCACGCTGGGTGCATTCGCCGCCGTAGGCATGTCGGACGGTTCGAGCTACGCCACTGCCATCGCCCAGGAGTGGGAGAAGGTTTATTTCTCGCGCAACATTCCGGGATGTGCCTTCGCCCTTCTGTTGGGTAACCTCTACTACGCCTGGCAGTGTGGGCGTCTGGGCAACAAGGAAAACCGCGAGGACGTGACCGCCCAGCCGTACGGCATCAACACTACCGGCGTGTACATCACCCTCTACGCCATCAATCTCGAGGCTTTGATCTCTGCCGGCTTCATCTATCTGCCGGGTCCACTGGCTTCGGACGCTGACATTCGCCAGGCAGCGATCAATGCGGCAGACCACGCATGGAAAGTCTCCGTGGCCGCCAACTTTCTTCTTGGCATCTTCGAAATGCTTGGAGCCTTCGTGGGCGAGAGCATCCGCAAAGCTGCTCCCGTCGCCGCTTTCTACGCGCCCATGGTGGGCGTTGGCTTCGTGTACCTTGCCTTCGTTCCGATGCTGAACATCGCCATGGAGCCCATGGTCTGTCTGATTCCGCTCCTCATCGTCTTCAACGGCTTCTTTGGAGGTGTCCGGTACCACGTCTTCCGGAAGCTCACCATTCCCATTGGCATCTTGGCGCTTTTGGCCGCAGCCATTGCCGGATGGTCGGGAGGCTGCGCACGCGAGGCTGGAACGCTTGGGGCGACAAAGTACGGCTACACTCTGCAGTACTTCGATTCTACGAAGGTGACCTGCACCGGCACGTCCCAGGCAGAGGCCCAACGTGCCTGGGACACCTATGCCTTCCAGGACAACGTGCTCTCCGGCGCCGTCTTCGTCGGCTTGGGCGGCTTCTCTGAGATCGGCAGCTTCATCACCACGCTCTTCCTGGTGGGCGTGGTGGGCTTTGTGGGCACCATGAGCTGTGTTGAGAGTGCCTCCGCCGCCGGCGACGACTACCCCATGGCAGAGACAATGATCGTCGACGGCGCAGGCACCTGCATCGGTGCGCTCTTCGGGTCCTTCTATTCCACCACCGTGTACATCGGCCATCCGATCCACAAGAATCTGGGCGCCAAGCGCGGGTACAGCCTCATCAACGGCATCCTCTACTTCATCCTGCTGCTCAGTGGGGTGTTTGCAGCGCTCTACCAGTCGCTTCCAGAGTGTGCAAGTGGTTCCATCTTGGTCTTCGTCGGTTTGATCCTGGGTCGGCAGGCTTTTGAGGAGACGCCGGCACGGCACTACCCAGCGCTGCTGCTGAGCTTGTTCCCTTACCTCTGCAACTGGGCCAAGCTTGGCAATGCGAACGAGGGAATCCAGATGATGGGCCAAGCTGGCGGCCTGATGTTCAGTGTCGTGATCACCTGGCTCTTCTGCCTTTGCATCGACCGTGATTTCCTGAAGGCTACGATTCTTTCCTTTGCCGCCATTTGGCTATCTCTCTTCGGTTTCTTTGCGAGCCACAATGCGCCGAATGACAGCGTGCCCCCAACCGAGGGCGACGAGAAGATCGGGTTCTACGGAAAAGAGGACCACGAGTACAACAACGGCTGGCGCTGGGCAGTGTCCTGGTCGTTGGCAACCGTGTTCTTCGCGGCGCATGTCGGCTTGCAGCGGGCGGGGATCATCCAGGGCCCCTACGCCGAGAAGGGCAGCGAGGATGCGAACAAGATCGAGACGTAAACAGATTCAAAAAGAGCCTGGTGTGCCAAGGGACTGGTCACGACGGTGCTCGCAGTCTGTGGTGAGATTTACCTCTTGCAGTTTGGCGAGGGTGCCGCAGGCGGCTTTTTTCCCACGGAGGGTCAAAAGTGGAGCTTCAAGGCCCTCCTGTAATGTTTGCAAGAGCTGGCATCCCGCACGGTCCGCTATGCGGTGACTGTGCGAGGCTGTTCAGGGTTTGTTATCATTTATGCTTGTGGTCCTGCCAAGCAGACCGTTGCAGACCCAAGATCTACTGAAGCGACTGCGACGAAGAAAACAAGTCATCTTTGCATAAGTTGAGGACTTCGTGCAGCTGTACTCGCAGCGAGCATCTACTGGGAGCCCATAAATCGACTTACAGCTGCAGCCGTACAAATTCATGACGCTTTTGCTGCGGAGGCGGCGCTGGGCCGAATCAAATCTTCATTTGCAAGTGCCTTTGCCGCAGCATCTTGGCTGAGCGGGCCTGCGCGTGCGTGCGTGTGTGAACGTCGGATCCAGTCGGAGTTGCCATGGCGGAGGACTTGAAGCTGTCGCGAGGGGACAAGCCAGAGCGAAAGTGGTTCGAGAACCCGTTCACCTGGTGGCAGGGAACGAGCCTTGCCTGGAATACGAAGATCCCGATTTGGACGGGCTCTGGTGAGGCTGAGGGTCTGTCCGAGCTCTTCGTGGACAACTTGGGTTCATTATTGGGAACGACCGGCGCAGCAGTGGGCCACATCGGCTATGGCATCGTGGGCACGCTGGGTGCATTCGCCGCCGTAGGCATGTCGGACGGTTCGAGCTACGCCACTGCCATCGCCCAGGAGTGGGAGAAGGTTTATTTCTCGCGCAACATTCCGGGATGTGCCTTCGCCCTTCTGTTGGGTAACCTCTACTACGCCTGGCAGTGTGGGCGCCTGGGCAACAAGGAAAACCGCGAGGACGTGACCGCCCAGCCGTACGGCATCAACACTACCGGCGTGTACATCACCCTCTACGCCATCAATCTCGAGGCTTTGATCTCTGCCGGCTTCATCTATCTGCCGGGTCCACTGGCTTCGGACGCTGACATTCGCCAGGCAGCGATCAATGCGGCAGACCACGCATGGAAAGTCTCCGTGGCCGCCAACTTTCTTCTTGGCATCTTCGAAATGCTTGGAGCCTTCGTGGGCGAGAGCATCCGCAAAGCTGCTCCCGTCGCCGCTTTCTACGCGCCCATGGTGGGCGTTGGCTTCGTGTACCTTGCCTTCGTTCCGATGCTGAACATCGCCATGGAGCCCATGGTCTGTCTGATTCCGCTCCTCATCGTCTTCAACGGCTTCTTTGGAGGTGTCCGGTACCACGTCTTCCGGAAGCTCACCATTCCCATTGGCATCTTGGCGCTTTTGGCCGCAGCCATTGCCGGATGGTCGGGAGGCTGCGCACGCGAGGCTGGAACGCTTGGGGCGACAAAGTACGGCTACACTCTGCAGTACTTCGATTCTACGAAGGTGACCTGCACCGGCACGTCCCAGGCAGAGGCCCAACGTGCCTGGGACACCTATGCCTTCCAGGACAACGTGCTCTCCGGCGCCGTCTTCGTCGGCTTGGGCGGCTTCTCTGAGATCGGCAGCTTCATCACCACGCTCTTCCTGGTGGGCGTGGTGGGCTTTGTGGGCACCATGAGCTGTGTTGAGAGTGCCTCCGCCGCCGGCGACGACTACCCCATGGCAGAGACAATGATCGTCGACGGCGCAGGCACCTGCATCGGTGCGCTCTTCGGGTCCTTCTATTCCACCACCGTGTACATCGGCCATCCGATCCACAAGAATCTGGGCGCCAAGCGCGGGTACAGCCTCATCAACGGCATCCTCTACTTCATCCTGCTGCTCAGTGGGGTGTTTGCAGCGCTCTACCAGTCGCTTCCAGAGTGTGCAAGTGGTTCCATCTTGGTCTTCGTCGGTTTGATCCTGGGTCGGCAGGCTTTTGAGGAGACGCCGGCACGGCACTACCCAGCGCTGCTGCTGAGCTTGTTCCCTTACCTCTGCAACTGGGCCAAGCTTGGCAATGCGAACGAGGGAATCCAGATGATGGGCCAAGCTGGCGGCCTGATGTTCAGTGTCGTGATCACCTGGCTCTTCTGCCTTTGCATCGACCGTGATTTCCTGAAGGCTACGATTCTTTCCTTTGCCGCCATTTGGCTATCTCTCTTCGGTTTCTTTGCGAGCCACAATGCGCCGAATGACAGCGTGCCCCCAACCGAGGGCGACGAGAAGATCGGGTTCTACGGAAAAGAGGACCACGAGTACAACAACGGCTGGCGCTGGGCAG
Organism: Symbiodinium sp. CCMP2592; assembly: GCA_905221615.1. NCBI lineage: Eukaryota > Dinophyceae > Suessiales > Symbiodiniaceae > Symbiodinium > Symbiodinium sp. CCMP2592. The sequence continues at coordinate 77,493 of CAJNDT010000234.1, forward strand.
TGTCCTGGTCGTTGGCAACCGTGTTCTTCGCGGCGCATGTCGGCTTGCAGCGGGCGGGGATCATCCAGGGCCCCTACGCCGAGAAGGGCAGCGAGGATGCGAACAAGATCGAGACGTAAACAGATTCAAAAAGAGCCTGGTGTGCCAAGGGACTGGTCACGACGGTGCTCGCAGTCTGTGGTGAGATTTACCTCTTGCAGTTTGGCGAGGGTGCCGCAGGCGGCTTTTTTCCCACGGAGGGTCAAAAGTGGAGCTTCAAGGCCCTCCTGTAATGTTTGCAAGAGCTGGCATCCCGCACGGTCCGCTATGCGGTGACTGTGCGAGGCTGTTCAGGGTTTGTTATCATTTATGCTTGTGGTCCTGCCAAGCAGACCGTTGCAGACCCAAGATCTACTGAAGCGACTGCGACGAAGAAAACAAGTCATCTTTGCATAAGTTGAGGACTTCGTGCAGCTGTACTCGCAGCGAGCATCTACTGGGAGCCCATAAATCGACTTACAGCTGCAGCCGTACAAATTCATGACGCTTTTGCTGCGGAGGCGGCGCTGGGCCGAATCAAATCTTCATTTGCAAGTGCCTTTGCCGCAGCATCTTGGCTGAGCGGGCCTGCGCGTGCGTGCGTGTGTGAACGTCGGATCCAGTCGGAGTTGCCATGGCGGAGGACTTGAAGCTGTCGCGAGGGGACAAGCCAGAGCGAAAGTGGTTCGAGAACCCGTTCACCTGGTGGCAGGGAACGAGCCTTGCCTGGAATACGAAGATCCCGATTTGGACGGGCTCTGGTGAGGCTGAGGGTCTGTCCGAGCTCTTCGTGGACAACTTGGGTTCATTATTGGGAACGACCGGCGCAGCAGTGGGCCACATCGGCTATGGCATCGTGGGCACGCTGGGTGCATTCGCCGCCGTAGGCATGTCGGACGGTTCGAGCTACGCCACTGCCATCGCCCAGGAGTGGGAGAAGGTTTATTTCTCGCGCAACATTCCGGGATGTGCCTTCGCCCTTCTGTTGGGTAACCTCTACTACGCCTGGCAGTGTGGGCGCCTGGGCAACAAGGAAAACCGCGAGGACGTGACCGCCCAGCCGTACGGCATCAACACTACCGGCGTGTACATCACCCTCTACGCCATCAATCTCGAGGCTTTGATCTCTGCCGGCTTCATCTATCTGCCGGGTCCACTGGCTTCGGACGCTGACATTCGCCAGGCAGCGATCAATGCGGCAGACCACGCATGGAAAGTCTCCGTGGCCGCCAACTTTCTTCTTGGCATCTTCGAAATGCTTGGAGCCTTCGTGGGCGAGAGCATCCGCAAAGCTGCTCCCGTCGCTGCTTTCTACGCGCCCATGGTGGGTGTTGGCTTCGTGTACCTTGCCTTCGTTCCGATGCTGAACATCGCCATGGAGCCCATGGTCTGTCTGATTCCGCTCCTCATCGTCTTCAACGGCTTCTTTGGAGGTGTCCGGTACCACGTCTTCCGGAAGCTCACCATTCCCATTGGCATCTTGGCGCTTTTGGCCGCAGCCATCGCCGGATGGTCGGGAGGCTGCGCACGCGAGGCTGGAACGCTTGGGGCGACAAAGTACGGCTACACTCTGCAGTACTTCGATTCTACCAAGGTGACCTGCACCGGCACGTCCCAGGCAGAGGCCCAACGTGCCTGGGACACCTATGCCTTCCAGGACAACGTGCTCTCCGGCGCCGTCTTCGTGGGCTTGGGCGGCTTCTCTGAGATCGGCAGCTTCATCACCACGCTCTTCCTTGTGGGCGTGGTGGGCTTTGTGGGCACCATGAGCTGTGTCGAGAGTGCGTCCGCTGCCGGCGACGACTACCCCATGGCAGAGACAATGATCGTCGACGGCGCAGGCACCTGCATCGGTGCGCTCTTCGGGTCCTTCTATTCCACCACCGTGTACATCGGCCATCCGATCCACAAGAATCTGGGCGCCAAGCGCGGGTACAGCCTCATCAACGGCATCCTCTACTTCATCCTGCTGCTCAGTGGGGTGTTTGCAGCGCTCTACCAGTCGCTTCCAGAGTGTGCAAGTGGTTCCATCTTGGTCTTCGTCGGTTTGATCCTGGGTCGGCAGGCTTTTGAGGAGACGCCGGCACGGCACTACCCAGCGCTGCTGCTGAGCTTGTTCCCTTACCTCTGCAACTGGGCCAAGCTTGGCAATGCGAACGAGGGAATCCAGATGATGGGCCAAGCTGGCGGCCTGATGTTCAGTGTCGTGATCACCTGGCTCTTCTGCCTCTGCATCGACCGTGATTTCCTGAAGGCTACGATTCTTTCCTTTGCCGCCATTTGGCTATCTCTCTTCGGTTTCTTTGCAAGCCACAACGCGCCGAATGACAGCGTGCCCCCAACCGAGGGCGACGAGAAGATCGGGTTCTACGGAAAGGAGGACCACGAGTACAACAACGGCTGGCGTTGGGCCGTGTCCTGGACATTGGCGACCGTGTTCTTTGCGGCGCATGTCGGCTTGCAGCGGGCGGGGATCATCCAGGGCCCGTATGGCGAGAAGGACAGCGAGGTGCAGAAGATAGAGGCGTAAACGATGTGAAACAGCCTGGAGTTTCACGTGACCAGTCACACGCTGCTCGCAGTCTGCAGTCTGTGGTGAGATTTCCCTCTTGCAGTTTGGCGAGGGCGCCGCAGGCGGCTCTTTTTCCCACGGAGGGTCAAAGGTGGAGCTTCAAGGCCCTCTTGTAATGTTTCGAAGAGCTTGCATCCCGCACGGTCCGCATGCGGAAGCCGTGCGAGGCTGTTCAGAGCTCAATGTAACTACGGATTTAGGTCCTGCCAAGCAGACCGCTGTACCATCTTATCAACACTTCCAGAACTGCTATGCAACCTGGAGAATGCCCACATGCTCGGAGTTTATCCGGATATCCGCAGACCTCTGCAGACCGACTGAATCGACTGCCATGAAGAAAGCAAGTCTCATTGTTGAGTAGATTGTGGACGCGAGATTCTTGTTTTTCTAGTGGTTTTGGGCAGTGCTGCAGAGTTGCCTCAATGACAGGGCTCTGTGGATGTATGCTCCTGGCTGCATTGGCTTCCTTCGCAACTCAAGACTTGTACCGGAAACCTTCAACCCAAACCGAATTTTTGCAGCACCAATAGATCCAAAACCTCAACTCCCTAAACCCCTAGTACCCTAAACGGGACCCTAATTGGGGTTATGGTACTTATAAGCCCCTTAGAAGCGCTGCTCAGATGTGGCAAAAACACGGCACCGCGCAGAGCGCATCGGCTTGGAGTGGCGCGGAGGCCTCAGTCTGCCAACACTAGTACCTTAACCTACCAAAACCTACTTTTTTGGAGGGTCCCTATAAATTCCATATTGGGGGTTATAATAAGAACCTACAAAAAAGTAGGGTTTGGTAGTTTAAGGTAGGGTGTTTTCTCTTATTGGGCTTCAACGGATCTTACCTACTAATATTTTTCTAAGGTTTCAAAACCACCTCCTAGACTATCACGACTACTTAGTGATTTAGTAGAAGGCTTTTCCCTTTTCCCACTCACCAACAACAACCACACTCCACCACTCCGGTTTTTTCCTTTGGATGTAATATGCTAAGACACTGTATAGACGTTTATGGTCAGGCGGCTGGCGTGTGCGGACAGGATCGGCGCTGTTGCCGCTAGATGGTGGGGTTGGTGCTGGGGCGGCCAGGGGTCACACGCAAGCTACGCAAGCCATGAATCCCATAAGATAGCGCATGCTCCTGTTTTTACTAACCTCAACCTGTACTTGAAACCCTACACCCACCCCTAAACCCCGCCTAAAAGCAAGCTCTAAGCTTAAATCAGAGCATGAACCGTCAACCCTAGCGAACCTAGCCCTTGTCGATGGAAGCCTGATACCTTTCAACAGCAAACCCGAAACCCAAAAGCATAAGCCAAACCCCACAAACACCCCACCAGGGAAGAGAGACCCCACACCCCACACCACAGGAAAGGGGGGCCCCACCTATATCCAGACCATTGACCTTCGGGGGGGGAAGGGGGAGGGGCCGCGGAGCGCGTGACCATTCATAGCTGTTGTATGTTTTTTTCCGTCAGAGAAAAGGACAGAAATCCAACTAAAACAGATCACGCAGTTATCCACTCAACATCGGATTCCTCCAAAGTGGCTCTTGCGGAGTTTTGGGGTGAAGATTCCGCAGTTCCCGGTGTGTCCCTACCCATCTGGAGTTTCCGAAAATAGGGGACCCCCATATAATCCCTAATATTAATACTGATACTATTGTTCATATGGGAGTTTCCGAAAATAGGGGACCCTAATATAGTATCCTAAATAGTAGGATCCCTATGATAAGGACCCCGCATTTTCGCAAACTCCCACCTCCCTTTGAACCGCACTCCTCTGGCCCTCACCGGATTAAAGAAGGCTTTGTCAAGGTATCGCTTTTTCTCTCAGGGCTCGCATAATTTACAGAGGGTCTGTATTTCAGTGAGTCAGCGCTACCGACGAATCTGGTGACTTTGGAGCCCGTGTTCTTCATGCACAGGCGTGGGCAAGATGAGGATCAGCCCTTGTCGGTGCCGTGTGCAGAACGTGCGCAGTGGAAAACATGAGCTTGAGCAGGCGAGTTTCAGTAAGCTGGGCCCGTCAACTTGCAAAGCCATTGTGCATCCAGTGTCGAAGTCATTTTGTTGCTCGATGTCCACGCTTCGTTCATGAATTCCAACATGCAGTGTGCAATCTAGCACCCAGCATTCGGTTGACTGTGTGTTCTACGCGCAACTCAACTTGTTTTGGATCAAGGCGACTCAGGCACGGTAAGTTTGCGTTATGGAGCAGCTGGTGGCTACCCGAGTCCGTGAGGTACTGGGCATCTTTCGGGAAGGCCTGTATGAGAGTCAGCTGAAGAGGCTTTATTGCATCAGCTATGGCGAAGCTCTCGACGTCAGGTCGCTGGGCTACAGCTCTCTCACAGATTGGATCTTCAAGAAGAGCTCTTGGCTTAAACGGAGCGAAGGCATTCTCTGCCTGCTGAAGCTTCCTGATCTGGTGTGCTCCAAGCAGGAGCTTCTGCGGAAACATAGAGGCACCTTCCGTTTCTGTTGTGGCAAGTGCAGCAAGTGCTATGGCGTTGGGCGAGCCGGACCTGGCTGTGTGTGTCGCCACGGAGCATCCGGAGCATGGCTGCTGGTGTACGAGCCGCCTGCCGAGGAAAGTGCCGAAGTTACCGTAATCCGAAAGCCTGGAGAAAAGGTCAGCGGTTGTGTCCACTTCTTCTCGGGGAACAGCTGCAGGCAGCAGTGCCCATACGCTCACAGCGAGATAGAGCTGGATGTGTGGAACGTGCTTCGAAGCGGAACTGCCAGTGAAGAGTTGGTGTTGGAGCCACAGTTCCTCTTCGCAGACCAACCCGCTTTCCGATGCCTCTCTTGTGCAGATTCCTTTGCGACAGAGCAAGAGTTTCGTCAGCATTTGCAGTCGCAGCAGCATGTCGATTGCTTGGACATGGAGCTTCAGCACATGTACGACTGGAAGAAGCGTCCACCACCTCGAAGGCACTTTTTGGGGCTGTGCATTCGATTTCAGTCTTATCATCGCTGTCAAGCTGGGTCCGCATGCAGCCAACCGCATTCAGAATCCGAGCTTTCCGAGTGGAGACAGCGTCATGAGCTTCTGGAGCGTCGATGCCTTATGTGCTCGCAGTAGGATGGCACATGTGATTTACTTGTGCGGAACCCGTGCACCGCTCTCCACAAGACCCCTCGTCTCCAAACTTCAGCTTGGCTTCTCCCAGACTGAGGTCGAAAGAAGCTGAGCTCCGACAACGGACTGCAACCATGGCGACGAGATCTTGCTTTCAAGTGGCTCTCGGCTTCTTGGCGGAACGGCCCACCAAGGGAACCCACCCCGTTGCGGCGGTTTTAGGAGTGTGCTTCTGGGCAAAGCGAGCCACGTGACCTGAAAGCATTGCGATTGAGGCAACGGGAACGGGGCATCTTGCGAGCTTCGGGCCGCAGTCTTCTCGACAAGCGCTATCCGCCCTGGATGCCTCCAGGACGTGTTTGGCGGAGTTTTGTGTTGGCGGTTGAGGTAGGCTGATGCGTTTCTCCTTTTCTGCGAAAGCTCTCGCTTTCACCTGCTCTTCGTGTTTCGCTTCAGCAATCTCAGGCGCTGCGAGGGCTTCTTCTGGAAGACAACCCTGCAAGCGACGGCTTACTACTCTGCGCAGCGCCATGCTCTGTGAGCCTTCCGGAAAGCCCGGCGAAGCACGTATGGCATTGCAAGGTGGTGGCAGGGAGACACTTGCTCAGAGCTTGTTTGCTTGACCCAGCGAAGTCATCTTGCTTTTGGCTTCAGCTGGAGAAGGACCCGGTCAAGTACCAAGAGCTGCAGATAGCTCATCAGCAGGTGAGTGAGCTTTCCTTGAACTTCGCTGTGGGGAGGTTTGGTCGCTTCGAGCAGTGGTTGATCCTTGATTTTGGAGGCCCGCCCTTCGTCATGAAGCGCTTCTCCGTGACGGTGGAGAACTACTGCCACGGCTCGCTTCTTAGCGAGGCCACGCTGACGGAGTCGCTGAGCCAGGAGCCCAAACGCTGGACATGGTGGACAAGTGTGCAAGGTCGTGAGGAGCCGTCGAGACTGATGCTGAAGCACAAACCCCCTGAGGCTTCTCTCGATTCCATCTACTGCCAAGATAACGGCAGACTCGACTGGAACGATTTGAAAGAATATCGAATGAACCTTCATTGCTTTCTGAAGAAAGAAGAGGAGGCAGACACTGCAAGGCTTCACACGCTCTCTGGCGATTATGACCTGGAAGTGTTGCCCGAGGCGGGCCGCTTGCGGCTGCTGTGCTTCTTCTTTTTGCAGCTTACAAGTCCTTAGAGCCTTCGGTCCTTTGCTCAACTGCCCTGTAACCTGCAGGATGCAACGGGTGCCACGGCTGTAATCGATCTCGGTCAGAGCGGAAAGCTTCGTGAAGGCCTGGTGGGACGAGAAGGGCTCGGACGAGGAAAAGATGAGAATATATATATATATATTATATATATATATATATCTTCAGTTACTTGAATGCGAAAGAAAGCATGTCATTGGCTGACGGTAGCTGAGACCAAGTTTCTGTTCCTCAAGAAGTACCCAAGAAACACGACGCCTTGTCTCCACAGGAGGCCAACTACTCCTGGACGGCCGCTGCAACAAAGCTTGGTTGGCTTCCAGTGCTTCAAGCAGCGCTGTCTTCGAGGCGCCAGCTGAAGTCTATGTCTAGGGATGCTTGGATTTACGGTGCGTGTAAAGTGCGCAGGTGCGGCTGAAGGTCCAAGAAGAGGAGACTCTGGCAGTGAAGTTGTGGCTGCAGCCGCACGTTTTGCGGTGCCTCTGCAGACACCCGAGTGCACGTGTTCATGTGCAGTTCCAGTTTGATCGCCGGGAGATCAGTTCCCAGCATGAAGTGGTGGATGTCATCTCTCAGCGCGAGATCGTGCACCGACTGGTGTTGCCGAACTTGGAGCGCTACCCGTCTCCCACCCAGTCGGAGCTGGATGCGACCCAGGAGTCCGTCGCGCGTGAGCTCACCGATTCGCGCCTTCCACCTCCGAATCCTGCACAGCTTCGGGTGATGAGCTTTGCACTTTGCGGTCTTCAACGCAGCTTGCCGCCTTTGCTGGTTTACGGGCCATGGGGAACGGGCAAGACCTTGACGCTTGCGCATGCTGCCATCTGCGTTACAAGGCGCTCGCAGCGCGCCCGGATCCTCATATGCACACACACCAACTCCGCAGCAGATCTGTTTGTGGAGCGCTATCTAGGCAACGCTGACTCTGACTTGGGTACAACGGTGCTTCGCCTATGCGCAAGGTCTCGAAGTGGGCGCATCTCTGACGCAGTGATGCAGTGCTCTGCAAGCCTGGACGACCTTTCCATTCAGCAGCTTCTTGATGCACAGATTGTTATCTGTACGTTGAGCTTGGCGAATGCCATCGCGAAAAGGATCACGGGTTTGCTTGAGGAGCACTTCACTCACATCTTTGTGGACGAGGGTGGGCAGGCCAAGGAGCCCGAGACTTTGCAAGCAGTTGCCTGCGCCGGGCCGAGGACGTGTCTCATTATTGCAGGGGACCATAAGCAGATGCGCTGCCAGTCGTCATCCAACTTTGCACAAGAAGCGGGTCCTGACCTGCAATCGTTGCTTCAACGCATGTTCCTTCTCTACGGAAGAAAAGAAGCGAAGACGTTGCGGGTCCTGCTCAACGTAACCGCTCACACCCTGTCATCGTCACCTTCGTCGGAAGGAACTTCTACAGTCAGGAACGGCCAACGCTCCACGTTGGGTCATGAACACCGATGTCCCGGCCTTGCAGTTCACGTAGAGGCGAAGGCAGAGCTGACATACGAGCCTCACGGCTGCGGCAACATAGCAGAGGTCAGGAAGGTTTTGGAAGTGGCACAGGAAGTTTCTGAGAGCCTCCGTACTGCTGACGTGGGCGTTATCTCCACAGAGCTACTGCAAGTTTGGAGACTTCGCGAGCTCCGCGGTCGGACAAGAGTGGATGTTCAGCGAATCTCGAATGTGCAGGGTCAGGAGTTCGATGTTGTCATCGTCTGCACGGTGGCATCGCACCGCATGGACGCATCCCTACAAAGCAGTTTCGGATTCCTCAGCGACGAGGCCATGCTGAATGTTGCTCTGACACGAGCACGACGCTGTGTTATTGTCGCCCGGCAGGTTCTGAGAACTTGGACATGCCTTGCTTTATGATAGGCACCCTAAACGCCTAAACCGTCCTCAGCGGCCCTGCAACCAACAGAGTTTCAGGTCGTGGGAGATGCGAAGGCACTGTGCTCTGCGGGATGCTGTGCCTCCTTGTGGAGGCGATTCATCGAAGCGGCTCAGAATGAGGCTCAGAAGCTCGGGGGCTCCAGCTTTGATGTGGCGAGCATTGAAAGTCAGGCTCGGGAATTTGAGGAGGACATCTTCGAGGACGAGGACGAGAACCTCCCAGATGACGAGATCTTGCTTCTGACCATGAGACAAGGTGTCGAAAGGAACATGGGAAACCTGGTTCGTCCAGAAGAGCGGCGTAGGCAAATCGATCTCCAGATGGAAGCTTTGCGTGGGGCCGATGCAGCGGCCGCCCCTCGTGCGCCGTGGCACCCGTGGCGGGCAAGGCCAGGTGCCACGGGGGCAGCCAATAGCGGCCGGGCCAACGTAACCATCACACCTTCGATCCAAGGCTTTGCCCGCTCTTCGCATTCTCGCACAGAGTGCCCCCCGGCCATTTGGGACATGTGGCCCTCAGAGGATCACATGCTTCGGATCGTGCTGATTGCTGAGAAGCCGGCGATGGCCAGAGCGTGGGCAGCCGCCTGAGCACAGTCTCCAGTTTTGATGAGAAGTCGTCATGCCAGGCCCATCAATGGAGCTAATGCATGCCAAGAACCAGTGCAAGAAGCAAAGTTGTTGACTAAGGCGAGGGCATTGCACGACGAGCCGGAGTTTGTGAAGCCCCATGGTTTCGTGACGGGCGTGTATCACTTTGAGCGCGACTACAACGGCTCGCTTGCAAGATGGTTCTTGGCTCAGCTATGGGACACCGTAGGTCCACTGCTGACTTTGATGTATGCCGTTTTGCCGCGACAGCTAGGATCACTGGTGTTGCGAGGCTCTCTTTGCTTGGCTGAGGTGCGTGTCTTCGACGATCGGACACTTCACCGAAACGCGAATGAACGGTGGATTGGCAAGGATGAGCAACGGAGCAGCCTCACCCGAGATGTTCACGCGGGAGCTGGTAGACGATTGTTTCAGGCAATGGGCAGCAACTCCTACCCCCCAACATTCATATTACAGGGCGTTCTTTGATGCAGGCCAGTCCAGAAGAAGATGAGGGAGCAGCTACGACAATTGTCGCTGCTCGGCCGATGGTTTCATATGATGGCCCAGTCCGAACTGGCAAAATACGCGCACGGCCTAGGCGCAACAGCGACATGCTTGTCCTCGCCCTCGATGCGGATATGGAGGGCGAGTTCATTGCTCGTCAGGTCGCTCGTGTGTTTCAGCCTCTCATGAGGTCTTCGGCCGTGTGGAGGTTCCGTGGCGGATGAAGTGCAGCACTGCAGAGCATTTCCACTGCGAGGTTTTATCCTTTCCACATTCCGCGTGCAAGGTGTTGGTTCACTGCCCTTGGAAAGCGGCATCTCTTGCTCCTTGGACTTGCTTCAGACACGATTTGCTTAGGCACAACGGCCGCAAGACAGCTTCGATCTTCCTGCAACAAAGGAAGGCGCTCAGCAAGCTGACTCCGCTCGATGAGGCTGTGGCGGATGCTTGTGAAGTTCGTCGACAAGTGGACTACAGGGGTGGGCAGGCCCGATCAATGAAAAGTCGCTATAAAATGCAGTGGGGGTGTCAGAGGCTTTGTGTAACCTAGCCCCAACTTAGTCAAGAGCTCTTGTTTTAATGCAGGCTTGCACGCTGACCCTTTCGGCCTTCGCGGACAGACACCAGGAGCACCTGGCAGGAGCTTTGCCAAAGTTCAGTGCCTTGCGTCAAGAGCGTCGAGCTTCGAAACAGGGCGAAGAGGATTTCGAGCCATCGCTCAGCTATGGCCCTGTGCAAACCCCGACCATCTTCCTTGCTCTTTACCACTTCGTGGTCGAGTCCTCGAAGCAGACGTCTCAGGGGACCTGGCGCGTGAAGGTCTCTCTGTACTCTGAGTCGACCGGGGAGTTCGACTGCTACTCAGAGCCGCTGAGAAGCGAGGAGGATGCGAGGAAACAAAAGGAAGCGATCGAGATGGCCATGGCCTTCCAGCAGAGGCCGGGTTCGGATCAGTTTTTGCATAAGGAAACTTGAGCATGTCTGAGCCCCGAGGCCCCCGGAGCAGCCGCAGCCGCCTGGAGGGGGACTCGAGGATCCTGAGGCGTCAGAGTCAGAGAGCGGAGGCAGCTTAGCCCCCCCGGCTCGCAGCGGGAGCCCAAGCCCAAGCGCCGCAGAGAAGGGCAAGGCGCCCGTGGCTCCGAAGAGTGCAAAGCAAGAAGAGGCTGCCGTGGCGAAGGCCAGGGAGGAGAAGAAGAGTCGGGCTGTGACAGTGAGGCAGATCACGGAAGAGTTGGTGCCGGGCTTTGAAAGGCCGAAGCCCTTGAACTTTGTGGGCCTCATGAAGCTTGCGGCAGCCTATGGCTATGATCCACCCTACACGGAGCGCCTAGCGCAGAATCTCTACGAAATGGGCTTCATCAGCTATCCAAGAACAGAGTCGAGCCAGTACTCTGAGGACGAAGAGGCCCAGCTGGAGGACACCGTCAGGGACCTTGCACGAGCACCTTTGCCGATGCTTCGAGGGGACGGCCTGAACGTGGATGGAGAGATTCAGGAGTATGCGAAGCGCTTGCTCAATGATGATAAGCTGCAGAGGCCTCGCAAGGGCGTGGCGACCGGGGATCACGAACCTATCACTCCCAGCCTGCAATCAGATCATCTACTCACACGCTTTTCTTCGACATGGCAAAGGCTGCAACATCGAGATAATGCAGAGGAGAGGAAGGACACCATGACGCTGTACGACCTCATCTTGCGCTACTTCCTGGCATCGTTGTCTCCAGATTGTGTCATGCAGGCAAGAACCGTCACCTTGGCTTTCGTTGATGTCGAGATTCCCTTCGGCGGCCAGTTCCGAGTGCAGCACCGGACTCAGCTGGAGCAAGGATGGTTGGAGATTCTTCCCGTAGACACCGCCCCCTTGCTGCTGGATGGTGATGTGCCTTATCTCTCGAAAGAAGCCCTTCTTACTGCTACTTCGGTGCAGCTGAAGCATGAGCCTCCGGAACCTTCTCGACCTCTCACCGTTGCACGTTTACTCCACATGATGGAAGTGCATGGCATCGGTACTGACACTTGCCCTGAGCTTCAAGGCTGCTTCCGTGTTTTTGTACGGCTGAGGCTACTTTGAGAGTCTCCTTTCCTGTTGTCTGATCTCAGGATGCGTCGATTCCCAAGCATTTCGATGCTTGCTTGCACGCCTTGCTCATATCTTTCATTTCTCTCGGAGTTTGGTGCACGCGTGTCCAGATGCTTTAGCCTGATTCACGTGCTGCGGACATGTTCTAAGGAGAAGCTGGTTCAGCGGGGATACTTCCAGGTTTACAAAAAGAAGGTCGACCGCGTGTGCATGAGCGAGGCCACCTGGGCATGGCATGTTCTGCAAGACGACGAGTTTCACGCAGAGATGTTTGGGAATCCGGAATCTGCGGATCGTCGGCTTCTTACCATTTCGGTGATGAACGTCGGGAAGGCACTGGTGGCTTGGCTGTGGCACCATGAGCCCCATCTCGTGCAACCCACGGTCCGCGCCGAGATCGAAGAGGAGACCCGGGCCGTGGCCTTCAGCGGCCGGTCCGCCTCTGATGTAAACAGGAAGCTCACAAGCCAATTTCGGGATTGGTCTGCCTCGCTTTCTTCCAAGCTCGAGGAGAGGCATGCGGACTTCACAGGCCATGAGCTGCTCCGACTCCTCCAGCCGCGCCGGAACGATGGGAAGACCGCAATGCTGAACGCCGCCTTTGCAGAGATCGCCGCGGTCGATCTCCGGGCCATGGAAGTGAAGCGCGCAGCCGCACTGCATCAACACTCTCCAACCTCACAGCCCGTTGACGAAGCGCGCACAGCATACACGGCACCAGCAGCCATGGACTTGCAACATTGCCTGCTGCCAGACACGATGGTGCTTGTCAGAAACAACGAGCCGGTGCCGGCGAGCTCCATTCAGGCCGGCGCTGTGCTGCTGACCATGCAGCATGCCGACGTCTCCCGGTGCAGAACCATGCAGTTGCGCGAGCGCGACCTCGTCACGCTGACATATATGGTGGAAGGCAGCACGGCCGTGAAGTCCGTGATCATGACAACAGACCACTTCATCCCGGTTTTGAGGTCCCCTCACATCTTGCATTCTGCAAAGCTTTTGCTTGTGCCCGAAGTTCTTTCTGCAGGAGCGGTGCGCGAGCCGGACGTCCACTGCCCGCGCGCGACGTGAGGGTCGGTGACAGGCAGGTAATCGCTACTCATTCCAAGGGCAGACTGCTACCGAAGCGCAACATGAGGTTATTCACCCGGACGGCTCGGTTTGCCATAGTGCAGGAGAGGAAGGAGGCAACATCGTCTTAGCTTTTGCTTCTGATGCTTCTAGTGCCTAAGAGTTTCTGCCTCGTGCATCAGCCGCGCGGCACATGAAAGGAGGTGAGGCCCACCCAAGTGGTGCAGATCGAGTTCGAGGCCCCAGCGACGATGCTGGTTGCGGGTCCTGAAGAGGCGAGGGCCCCATGAACTAGGCTGATCTTAAGGAACGCTTCACCGAAGTTACCACGCATAATCAAGAGCCGCTTGTTTACTGTAACCATGCGGCTTCATGGTAGCTTAGTTCATGTTCCTTCGCACGCGCCCAGTTCTAAGCGGGTGGCATGGCTGACAGAGATGTACTCCAAGGACTTGCAACCCAACGATTTCGTGGAGGTCCATGGCTGCGGGGAGGGCGTTCCGAGTTTGGACACCTCGGCTCCTTGTCACGAACTGCTTTGTCCCAGACCTCCCGCCAAACAAAGACTAGTAAACTCCATCACTGTTCTTGGGAAGCGGTGATTTAGACTAGCGGAATTTACGGGTCGGAATAGTCCTGATTTGGGGCTCCGGGTCCTCAGGAGCACTGTACATACATACCGTATGTGTTACATACCCCAACACCCTACTTTATGCTCAGTGCTCAGCCGTCGCAGCTTCTGTCCTAATTAAACCCAACACTTTCAAGCGTAGTAAGGATCGTAATAATATCAAATAAAGTCAAGAGTGCCATAGGGGCCTAAATAATTGCCAATACTATTTTGGGGTCATCTCTCCTCGGTTTCATTGTCAGGTAAAAATCCTACACTTCAATCGCTTCGACAACTTCGCAGATGCCCAGAGCTGAGTTTGAGGGTTCAGCGGTTCTAGGGTTTTTTGTAGATGGTGTTGGGGGGATTTAGGGTTCAGGGGTTTTTTGGGTGTGTCAGGGTTCAGGGGTTTTCGGGCTGAGGGGTTTTGGGGGTCAGGGTTCAGGGTACAGGGGTTTAGGGGCTACTTCATGGGATGTACCGGCGAGTAGTTTCACTCAGCTTGCTGGCTTCTGAGGAGACCTCGCAAGACTTGTCCGAGTTGTTGGGGGTCTTAGCAGAGGGTTGCTTTTCAAGAGCAGGGGAGAACTGGGCTTACAGCCATTCGAAGTAAGCATCCACACTATGAGACGATGAACCCTTGAAGTCAGCATGCTGCCCCTGACAGCGCACTGTCAAAAAAGGAGTACTACCTGGCACCGAGATACCGATGACTATATGATGTTATTGTCACCGGTCTGGCTCCTGGTTCAATCATGGCAAAGCACCGTCCTATGATCTTTAGGGTGGTCCTCTGAGTTTTCTACTCATTGGATTTTGTATATATATATATACATATATATATATATATACATATATATATATATATATGTATATATATATATATATATATATATAGGCGATTTCTACTAAGTAGAATGCCGGAGCCGTGATACCGCTGGGGCACTGCATCCCGAGTGCCTTGATGGTCAACGGCAGCCTGAGCATGAGTCGGACAGCTACGAAATTGGCTGATGCCCGGGTCCTGCCATTACAATATGCAGAATGAGATACGAGTGGTGCAAGCAAAGTACCACAGCATTGGTAAGATCCGGTCGGTGCCCGCAATATCATCCCCACGAACAGCCCTCATCGTGTGAATCACCACCTTGAATTTACATGCCGAGAGAAGGGTAAACCATGAAGAACATCCGCAAACTCTAAGCGTAGAAACCCTAGTCCCGACCTAGGGCAACAGAAGCGTTTAGGCTTTCGACAGGCAAGCTCAGCTCAGGCTTTGCTGGAGTCCGAGGAGCTGCAGCTTTGTGTGGATGACCTCAGGCGGCCATATGATACTGTCCATTGTCATACTTTGTCGTATACATATTCTAGTTTATTCTTTCTACATTGATTTTGCAATGCTGTGGAATATTCTGTCGTATTATTGTACGGATGTGCTGTTTCTGGCAAAGCGTTTGCCGGTTATATATATATATAAGTTTGGATACTTGGCTTGATGGATGAGGCAAAATGGCTTCTCTGCCGAAATCCGGCTCGACGATGACCCTCCTCGTGGGTTGATGTTTGTCAGCAGCAATCTTAGCGCCGTCACTGCGCTACATCCTCCACGCTGATATGCTGAATCCCAAACCCCAACATGCGCTGAGGCTCGAACCTGGCACCCGGAGTCATGTGGGCACTGCGGCAGCGGAAGCAAGAAGCCCGCCCACTCTGGGTCAGCTCCGTTGTGGTTTGCCGCCGCTACGAACTCATTGTCAGGGACTGTGCGCGACATTTCCGGGCTCCAGGTCGCAGGACAATCTTCGTCAAACAGGAGGAGTCTTTGGACGAATGGATGAATGAATGGCAAAGAAGTCAGCTGGAAGTGTCCCAGCGTTCGACGTTCATTCATGCTGCGGTGCCGGCAGATTCGCAAAGCGTCGCGGACTCGGAGTGATGTCCAGGCCCCGGCATGCATAAAGATGCTATGTTTAAGCCGAAATGAGGTCACCGCACAGTCCGACTATGTCACCGACGGCGCTTGGCAACGGCCTTCCGCCTGGAGGAATCGGTTTAGGTAGATCCGATGCCGAGCAGGCAAACCAATTAGCTGGCTTCTCTTTTTATGAAGTCTGTGTACAGCAAACATCCGCGGCCAACTCAGCACTCTCTGGCTGTATCCATGCGCCGAGAGGTTGAGAGACACGTGCTTTTGTCTCAAGAGAACGCTGTTGATTCGGCATGCAACCTGTTCCTTTGGGATAGTCGCACGGATGTACAGGATCCATCTTTCGTTATGTTCTGCAGGTAGTATCCATGCACCTGCACTGCACAATGAAGTTGGATTGGATTTTGTGTCACGGCTTGTATCGGATGGTTGAAAATTGCCTACTGCTCGGGCCTGAGCTGTTCACGGTCACGAGCACTTTCGAACTCTCTCTCACTCTTCTCTCCCTCTTTTTCTCCCTGCCTTGTAATTTGGGCTAATTTGGGCTCTTGGGGTTGAACTGTCTTTGTCGTTTGTGGCAGATCTCTGTTTCTTGTGGTTCTTGGTAGGATTTCGGGGAGAGCAAGGACTTCCGGAAGTGCAGAAGAGCCCAGCCTCCCCAAAGAGGTCCAAAGCCGCATACAAATCCTTACATGCTTGTCCACAAGGTTAGCTTGTGTGTCCCATCTCATGTTGCCCCGTTTTCGTAGCTTCAGACCCCAGCATCTGGTGCTTCCAACCCAAAGCCACAAGTGCTAACAGCTGACGGAAGATGCCGTGCATGGTTTTCGGTTGAAAACCCCTTCCGACTAGTTTTGCCTTGTCCGTTCTTGGACTCTTGGTGGCCTCGGCCTCGTGCTTGCAATGTCGGAGTGCGCTCTCTTCGCGGATCAGTACTCCGAGCTGAAACGTTTTGCCAGGAGCTTCCAGCATCTGAGCAGCGTGGTGCCTGCGAGGCAGCATCGCGTCGCACTGCAAATGGGCAGCGGACAGCCGCTGCTACACTTGCAGAGGTGCCGACCAGTTGGACTGCTGCTCATGCTCATGCAAATTCATTTTCGAGTACATCGTGTTGCCGACTCCGTTGTCGAGGAGCAGCTGGAGCAGTGGAAGTGGTGTCGGCAGGGTTGGGAGGAGTGGTGCCACGTGCTCTGCGAGGGGCCGGAGAGCAGACCGCCGCCCCCCCAGCCGCCCCAAAACGGCGCAGACCGCGGCAACGTGTCCTGGAACCCTCTTGGGCCTCTCCCCTGGGATCCGCCCTTCTGGAATCGTCGGGAGTTCCTGGCTCTGGAGAAGGAGCTCCTGGGAGCCATCCACAGCCACCTCCGGGTCTCCAGCGCTGACAGCGCTCGGAAGCGCGGGCTGCTGCCGAAGGCCACAACAGAGGTGAGCTCCTCCTGGAGCTGCGGGGAGCCTTGCAGTCTCTTCAAGAAGGAGCGGAAGGTCTACTCTCAGTATGGCCTGGATGGAATCTTGGAGCAGATCTTTAGATGCATTGGTGTCACAACAAAGGTTTTTGTGGAGATTGGCACCCAGTACGGCGTGCAATGCAGCACTCGCTTTCTTCGTGTTGCCCATGGGTTCAACGGTTACATGTTTGACGACAGCAACTCCGATGAGAGAATCGGCTTGCAGAAGGTCTTCATGAAGCCCACGTTCGCAGCCTCGCTGGTGAACTCGACGGTGCGAGCCGGTTCCGCTCGCCGATGCGTTCCTGGGATAGAGCCGTCGCAGTTGGATCTTCTGAGCATGGATACCGATGGCATGGACTTCGTACTGTGGCGGTCCATGTGCCCCAGCATTCGGCCTCGTGTTCTGACGCTGGAAGCCGAGTGGGCGGGCAAAGCGCATTGGCACGACAAGGCCGCCATTACCAGGAAGATTTACAGCTTGGGGCGTTCCTGTGGCTACGTGCTGGTCTACGTCGTTCTGCATGACCTGGTTTTCGTGAGGAAGGACGTGTTCCAGCAAAGCCACTCCTGTCGGCCCTGGGACAAAAGCGCCGGAGATCTCAACTTCTTCTTGGCCCGCGAAGAGCGCCGCGGGCAGCTCGCCCGCGAACGAGAACTTGCTGGAGTGCGGGAGCTCAACGTCTGGCGCTACGACGGTTGCATCATGTAGCTCTGCATTTTAGCGGCGCCAAGAACCTACACCGTTTCAGCCCGCAGTGCCTAAGCTGCAGGGCAAGCACGCCGCTGGTCTGCGCACGCTGGACACTGCGCGCGCGGAGATGTCAAGCAACGGAAGCTGGCCTCCCTCTGATGAAAATGGAGAGCATCAGACTCGGCTCCGCCGGAGGGCTGCGCCGCTGGGACGGCTGGCCCCATCTGGCGAGGTCGCTTGAAACACCTCATGCGTCGGCCTCCACACACGACTCGGGCTTAAGACAGCAGCTGCAGCAGGAAGGGGAAGTTTTGCCGAAACGCTTGTAGCCCAGGACAGGCACAGTAGAGCAGATGTCATGCGGTAACCTTGTGACTGTGCTACATGGGCTTGGACGCCATACGACAGATCCCATCGCTATCCATGGTATTGCTCTGCGCCCTGCTACAGGAACTTCGAAAATCCTCATCATCCTCATCATCAGCTTGATTCATGATCATTATCAGTCTCATCTTCATGTTGGCCACCACACACACAACATCATCATCATCATCACCATCACCACGACCATGATGCTTGTTCTTGGTAGGCCCGAAACCACAAACCTCGCAGGCAACGACCACCCTTGGGATGGCACCCGACACCACAAACCCCAAAACTCCTAACCTAAATCCTAAGCTCCTAAACTCCAACTTCGAGTTTGAAAACAAGCTTCAGCCAGCTCTGAAATTTAAATCCTAAGCAAACTAAAACACAAGAGCCTTAAGCCAACTTTACAATACAACAATCCAAAGCTAAGTATCCTCCAGCCCTCCGACTCCTGCAGCCACCGACTCGAAGATGGAACTCCGAAACCAACCCGGGGTGCATCCTCTGGCTTTTAGCTCCCCTTAACCCCCAAACCCCCTAAAACCCAGGGTTTGGGGTTTAGGGTTTCGAGGCTCTAAACTCCAAAATGCCGTTGTTTTTGGCTCCTCCCTAAAGAGCCGGGGGAATCCGTGCCCCGGCGAACCCCCAACGAAGAGTTCCGGGCCGAAGGCGCAGCGGAAAGCCAGGGTTTCGGCTTGAGGGACGGTGCATTAGATGTTTCATCTTGGATGTGATGAGAAATTACATGATGCTACGTACATACATGCATACATACATATACATATGTATACATATGTCTATATATATATATATATATATAGAAAGAATAGGCGACTCTAGCAAAGATTGGTGGAGGGTCTTCGTGTGGCTTCAGGGTTTCAGAATTCATACGGCTTTGACGAAAGTTTGGGCTTCTGCTGAAGGTATTGTGGGGTTTTCAAAGCGGGTTTGGGGTCTGGGGTTTAGGGTTTAGGGTTGTTTGTAGGTTTCAAGCAGGGCTGCGTTCGGACACGAAGCCAAGCATAATCGACTTTCTAGCCCGTACCTTAGGATTTGGGGAAACCCTAAACCCTAAACCTTAAACCATGGGTTCAGGTACTTCTCGATTTTCAGGTAAGCCCAGACTCTGAACCCTGGGTTCGGGTGCTTTTTTGGGTCCTTTAGGGTCATCGGAGGAGAGTCGATCCTGCTTGGAGGATCATGGGACTTAGTAAGCAAGGTTATAAGTACCTTAATCGGAGTTATAAGTAGTTATAAGTGTGAAAAGCGGAGGATTCCACTCAATTCTCGGTCACAAAGCCCAAGGCAGCCGATCGCAGATCAAAGCAAAGCAAGCGGTGCAAAGCAGGACAATCAGAGATTAAAACCGTAAGATTGACGCTCAGCGGAAAGACAACACCAGAACCCCCAGGCTCTAGCGGATCTTTTGCTGGGACTCGCGCATGCGGTCCTTGAGCAGTCAAGCTGCGTAGTGAGACAAAGTTGGTCTGATTCCTAACCAGAAGGCAGAAGCACATATACGCATGTCAGTGACAAATCACACCCCCCTCGACGCGAGCTCACGCGTGAGAAGAGCGGAGTTTAGGAGAGTCACATCCACTGATTGTGCACCGAGCCACACCTCTTCCGGTCAGCTAAGCTTGAAGCAATTAAGAACCATTAGATGTGGGTCGGTCTCTGCATCTGGATCATACCTATGTTTCACTTCTGTACAAACGCAGCCTTTTGTGATCGTCAGGCGCATAGCGAGTTGCCAAGTGATCGGTGGCAATCGGATGTTCCATCGGATCTATGCGGGTTTTACATATTAGACTCAATGCGCTCAGAGTGAGAACTCGGCAGCATCGAGTGTCCGTGAAAAGAGAGGGACACACGAGGAAAATACCATGGCTAGCCATTGTACCCCTGTGGGTCTTCTCAGCGCGGCGCAGGCAAGGAAGGCTGAGGAAGTAGCGGAAATTGTATCATAGCCGGGTTTCACCATCAGAATCCGCCTGACCCGAATGACGTGTGGAACATGGGTCAGAAAGACTCAACCGGATCCACCTTGCAGTGACACAATGCATCGCCACGTAGGTTGACGGTCGTTACCTACGAGTCGTGGGGCTACGGGTACGGTCCTTGTTTCCTCGTCCGGAACCGCCCCTTCCTTTGTTTCCCTTATCACCCTTCCCTCGGCCTTTCTCCTGCTTTCCTTTTCCTTTCTCGGCTTTCCCTCTTCCTTTGCCCTTCGTCGGTTGCCTCGTGTCATCAGCTTCATCGATGAGGCCTGTCACGTTTGAGCCAGTTCGGGATTTGCCTTTGGCCGTTGTTTCTTTGGCCGGGCCCATCGTGCGAGATCGTGGCTCAGTCGAAGCAGAATCGGATGGGGCTGGAGGTGCGGGATCCGCAGTCTCAACAACACGCTGTTGTGTACGCCCTCGCGCCTCTGCACTAGTAATCACCCGACCAGGGGTTGGCCGCACAATCGAAGGAGCCCATTTCTCGTCGCGGGCTGATTTCGAAGGTGGGTTCGAAGCAGTGCGAGTATTTGGTGCAGGGAACTTGGGGTTAATCCGTTCCTGCGTAGTAGCGGACGTGCCTCCAGGCGAGGCAGCTCTTCCCGCTCCTGTTTCCTCGGCAGAGGGAGGAACCACGCCAGCCGCCTTCATATTGATAGGGTCATCGGGATTTGCATTCATCGAAATGATGACATTGGCGACTTTCTTCCTGACAACAGGCAGCGTGTTCGGTGCGTGATACATGCGAATAATATCTTCAATCGTCGGGCTGTCCAAATCAGGCTCCGGAACCCGGGTCTTCATTCGCAGTACCAAGGGTAGACCCATTTGATCGGAGTAGGGTGCCCTTCCTGAGACCATCAGTGTCTCCCCATCAGCGTGGGGAACATTGTAGCCCGATTGCCTCGACATCTTCCGACTCGGTGGGTTAGACGGAGGCGGCATCTCGCGAGGCGGGGGCGGATTCGTCTCAGGAGCGATACCTCCGAGATGCTCTCGCCCAGTGCGTTGTGACTTCGGGTCGGGTCGGATCGCCCGTTCGAGCTCAGTATCATCCTCGTCCTCGTCATCCGGAGGAACGGGGACGGCATGAGCCTCGGGAATCGACGCGTGCCGTTGCTCAGTGGCCTGCACTCTGCGCTGAGGCGTATCAGCACGTCGTCGTGCCCGCTGAGCTGCGACGTCGAACAGATCTTGAGGCTCTTCTAGTTCATCGGGTAGAGCCTCGAAGACATCTTCGTTCTTTTTCATAAGAACAGGGTCAGTTCTCTTAGTATCGGGGAGCTGATCCTTTACACCTTCAACAAGATTGAAGAACGTCTTCTCAGTCGCGCGATCATCGTCGAAACATTCCTTAATCTTGACAGAGTGATCGCGAATGAACTCCTTGAATTCCTTACGCTTCTCATCAGGCGTTTCGGGGGCATCAAGGAGTGCCGTATTCCCATCAGCGAAAATCGTGAATCGGGAATCGGTATGGTGCGGGATGAACTTCCGCCCCAAAGGGTCCAAATCACGCCAATTGATGGCTTGGACATCGGGTTCTTCTTCTTCCCCTTTGTCTTTCCCTTTGGGCTTCTCAGTTGCCGCTGCAGTTCCTTCGATCTCCTCTGCTTCATCGTCAGAGATGTAGCCAGGTTCACCTTTCATCGGAATGCCGTAGCACGTTGTGAGGGTAACCTTGGCAAGGAGCGCGGAAAGGCTTTCACTATCGACACGCATGTATCGCTGATACTTTTGCGTGTCCGTGATAGTGGCACGGAACTCATCCAACGTTCCAAACTCGGTGGAAAGTCGAATTTGCCTTCTCATCGCCAGATTGGCGTTCTGCAATGGCAGATGCGCAAGCCGAATTTTCTCGACCATGTCTGAGTCGACGGTATAATCGATCGTCCCCCCTGTGTAAAAGGGGGAGAGATAGCCGCGCGACAGGCAGACTCGGTATGCGCGTTGACAGTGGATCGACCATCGTGCATAGTAGCACAGCGGCTTTTCGCGGCATGTGGCGAAGACCGCGCCGAAGTGCTTGACTATCGTGATTGCACAGGCGATCGATTGTGAGTTGAGGAACTCTTCCACACCGCACCGAGCTTCCTTACCAGTGATACCGGCAACAAGCCTCTCAATGGATATGTCCAATCGAATGGCGCCTTGAATCGTTCCGCGCACGCTCTTCTTGAACAATTCCACTTCTTTCGGCGATGTATCAGCTGCAGTGCATTTGATCGGTGGCACCCCGAAGAATGCGGTTTGCCTGTGGTCCTCAGCGAGTGACCTAGACACCGGGAAATTCCTCAGCTGCTTGATTGCAGGGTACTCGTGAAGTCGGAATTCTTTAAGCTCGTTTCGCTCACTGAGCTCGTTGAGCCATTCGGCATGACTCCCATAGTACTCGACCTGAAATGGGTTCACAGGATCGGCGTAGAACATCCCATCAGGATAGTGAATCGGTTTGGTGCAAGAGTGACACATGTGGAGACCCACCGGGAAGGATGCTCCGCACATGGGGCAGTCGAAACTAGCGAGCGGCCACGTTTCTCGTTTGTGGTCTCCTCTCTTGGGGCCAGTGCCAAACTTTGGACCTCCAACATATTTGAAGGCCGTGTTGAACACTAGGGATCCCGTGTCCATGAAGTATGCAATGGGCATACAGGCGAGAGGGATACTGTCTTTGATCGCATTATATCCCCTCAGGTGGAATACAATCGGATTGATTCCCGCCGCAATCATGTGCAAATCAATCGCAAACACGATCATGCGGTTGGATCCCATCCCTTCAGGGAGCATGGATTGTGATGATGCGGTGTTCGAAAGCGTCTCACGCCCCGGGTTCATTCGGACGTTCATGTACAACTCTTCCCAATCATTGTTGTTCCCAGATCCGGGAGCATACGGGAGCAGAGTGAGGAACAGCCGTCCTTTCGGAGGATTGATCTTGCAATCGCTCATGTACCCGAAGAATTCGCGAATCGCTGCGCATCCCCATCCATACTGAGGGTGGTATCGGGCCACATTTCTTTTCCTCTCGCCAGCGACGTAATGATCCTGAGCGAGCTGGATAAATGGCCCGTGCTGGCACTTGGTCAGCAGTCGGAATCGGTTGAAGTTATCAGGGCCGAAACCGTAGGTGGCTCGAATGCCAACAAATTGAGGACTTCCATCGTTGTCGATCGTCGAGTAGAAGAACTCAAACATTCGGTTGTTGTCCGTCCGAGCGATCTCCATAATGCATCGGGTAGTGATCTCGGTCGGTTCGCCTTGCTCATCCAGAATATTTGTCTGGAGAAGAATTCGGCCATCGTTCTCTCCGGCGTTGGCCTTCATGTATTCCCTCTCACGCTCCGTGTACATCGGAATGACATCGAAAGCGATAATGCCACTCTGGTCGAAGCGTGAATACAAGGGAATGCCCCTTTCTTGATCCTGGGGGCGATTCTGCGTTCTCTCGGCAGTAGCGGAAGGATACTCCTTCGTTTGCGTCAGCACTCGGAACAGCAGTTTCCGCACCAAGTTGATCATTCCTGCGTCCGGAATCCTGGCAGCAGGGATGTTTTGTGCGTCGTCGATCAACAATCGGCTGCATGACACGGATGTTCCGCCGACGGATCGGAACTTTGCCTCCTTAGTGAAGTGCCACGTTCAAGTACACCGTCTGATTCGAGGACAGCATAGCGAATCGGCGCCTCGAATACTTGCGCTGTTCGTCAGTCGGTGGGAGACAGGTCGCGGAGACCAGCCGACCATGGACGGAATCATCGATGCCCATGTCGAGTCCCGGGACGACGAAGTCAGTCAGTGCAATCGGGACGGACGTCATTTCATACTGCACAATCGGTGCAATAGAGTCTACACCCCTCTCGGGCATCTGGTCAGGGCGATGAATCGTTGTCGCCTTGATACCAGGGCCCTCGATCCGGAAGTTTCTCGGATCATTTGCCGCCTGATCGGCTGTGGTGCTGGCCGGGTCAATGTCGATATCCGGCCCTCGAGCACCGGAGAGCGCGGCTCCCTGAGCAACCATGTCACTCGGAGGACTGGAACGCACGCCGTGTTCCGGAGGGTTCTCAGCGGTTCGGGCAGCTGGCGGCGGGGCCTTGCCGGGGACCTCGTCTTGCAGCTCCTTCCCGCTACCCATATCTGCGTCCTCCTCGGGTTTCTGCTCGGGTTTCTGATCGGCCGTATCATCACCCATTTTGGTATCATCGTCATCCTCCTTTGCACTCTCTTCGGACGCCCTCGGAGGTGCTGCCGCAGTAGGCGGAGGAGGAGGAGCCACGTTTGGCGGAGGCGGCGCAGTCGCGCGCTCAGATGCGATACTAACCTGTTCAGTGGACGGAAGATCGTTGTCCGCCGCGCCTTCACCCTGACTACTCAGGGCACCTGAGGCATCACTGCGACGCGATGAAGAAGCGGCAATAGATCGGGCATGCTTCTGGAACTCACTCGCAATGAATTCAGCAGTGTTCCGCAGTTGTACTGCAACACAACGCTGGAACTGGGACAATCTGTCATCCCCAGATCGACCGGTAGTGCCGTAGCTCAAGTCATCGGTGAGCCCCATCAGGCTCTGCACTGGATCTTCCTCCGGCTTACGGAACTCAGTCACTCGTCGTTGCATGGCGAAGCCCGGTGGCAGCTTGAGGTCCTCTCTCGTCAACCTTGCCGCCGTGTTATTCACCAGGGCCACCCGCATGGATTGAATGACTTTTCCAGGGGTAGGCGCAATGAGGTCCGGCCAGTCATCGGGAGTTGGAACCTCAAGGTCCTCCGGCTTGAACACCATCTGTTCAAAGGACATCGCACCCATGCCGCGGTGTCGGATGGCAATCTGCAATGACTGGTATGTGTTGAGAAGCGATCGGGCCATACCATATGTTGAGGGAATGTGAGGATGGAACACAGGGAGGGTCGACATGCTTGCAACAACTGCATCCAGGTTGGAGATAATCGCACCAACTTTGGCTTCGAGCTCCCCCCTGTTTCCATACTCCGGGGTCCACCGTGCATCAATGGCGGACACGGTCTCACCAGTATCTCGGTTGATGAGCACAGGCGTAAATCGGTCGCTGGCCATCTCCCTGATGAGATTGCTGTTCGACTCAACTCGGCGTCGGCCCTGGGCCAGCCGGTTCGTGACAGCGTCAAGCGCATAGTCACCAGATCTTACGCCTTCGTAGTTTAAGACGAACACCAGCGTTTGACTTAGTCGCAACTTTTGGGTCAAGGAGCCTGGGCTTAGTATGAAGTGCTACTGGTGCGGTGTTGATCCTTGCGTAGAGCCGAGGGTGTTTTCAGGCCAGGTAAGCTGCGCCCGGCGGATACATGGCACCCTGGAACACATTGTCATCGTTGATGTTCGGGTCCATGACCCTGGCTAGCCCATCGGCAATGGATCGAAGGTGTTCGGCATTCTCAACTCCCGTGGCGCCCTTCGCCACTTCCGCGATATGCGCCTTCATCTTGGCAGCCTGTTCACGTCGAGCCTCAGTTTCACTGACTTGGCTCTCGAAGTGCGCATAGCCTTGGCGACCCTCGGCAGTAGGTCCCGCGGCTTCCACACCACTGAACGGCTTTGGCTTCTTCATCGTAGATAGAGGGATCGTCGGCACGGCAGGCGGTCGTGCAGCGTCCCGATTGGCGGCGACTGTTCGCTCTGCATCCCGGGGAGTAGGCAATTTCTCGAATGCTTCAGTCATTCCTTCGAGAAGCTCATTGAATTCCTCATCGGATTCCTCCTCCTTGACCTCAGGCATCACTGTATCGCCGTCCCCTTGCTGTCCGTCGCCATCGGAGCTATCGCTAGACTCTTCATCGTTCGTAGCAGCCGGAGCAAGGCCGGGCGACACCGGCATTGCCTGGCCAGGCACAGGAGTAGCGGGCAGCTCAATCGGATCCGGATGACGAACGCCCGGCAGATCAGCCAAAGTCGTCTGTTCCTGTTTGATCGGATTCTCAGGAGCAGTCGGACCTGCATCGTCAGCCATCTCTTCTTCATCTTCGTCATCGAAGCCAAGCTGACTCATGTCAACGGTCTTTGCGGCTCGATGATCGGCGCCGCGATCTGCCCCTTCGATAAGGTCCTGCACTGTGGAGTGCACAATGGCCTTCACCGTGCCCGTCGACCTTTCTTCCGGAACTGGAGAGATACGGGTACACAGGACCCCGATCGTTTTGGACTCGTGCATGATGTGATATCCTTTCAGGTATGGTAGTCCTTCCAGGATAGTGTCAAACGACAGGGAGAGGAAGTTGGACCTCCTGATTTCGTCCCAGATCGACCTCATCTCCTCTCTGTATTTCTCGAAGAGAGGGCCAGGAAGAGTCGGAAGGAAACCCATGCTCGGTGACACTGGTCCGCAAAGGGACACCGATCCGTAGATCGTGTTATACTTCTCAAGGGCGTCCCGGGCGGTCACTTTGGCGTATTGTGATCGTGCCATATCGATGTCACCAGTCAGCTTATTCCAGCCTTGGTCCATCTTCCACAACTCGTCTCCTTTCCAGAGGATGAGGATGTGAATGTTCGATGGCGGGACAGATGGATCACTCCGCATCAGTTCGAGAGTGTCTACCATCTCCTTGAGCTTTTCGCCCTCATCAAACGCCTGTACCCGAACTTCGGACTCAGGGAATCCAAAGCTTGCCAGCGGTTCTTCAGATGGGTGTTCATCTCACCAGCGTGCCAGGATTTGGCAGATCTGAAGGTTAGCAGGCCATCGTGCATGACAACGAATCTCTGCGGCTTGCTGGGTACTGCCGGCTTGATCGTTGGTGGAGCACCTCCAAATGCAATCGTGGATGCCATGGTCGTGACCGTTCTGATCCCGTGAATCGAGACAGCCACAAGGGCATCGGCTGGGCTCCAAATAGGCGCGCCAATGATATCCGTCGTATTTTCTTCATCGTATACGATACCCTTGATATTCTTGGCGGGCGTGTAGCCGAAGTTGCCGAGCAGAGCACCGTATGCCTTTCGGTAGTGCCTGCACCATACCTCCCACTCTTTGGAGGGTCCTCCGGCAATTGTCTCGAGCTTTGTAGGCTTTGGCAAACCTTGGCTGCCTTCCTCACCCAGGATGGGTGCACGATACTGAAAGAAAGGAGCAAGCTCGATTCGGTAGCTAGAGGACTGGAGCTCGGATAGCAATGCATACCTTCCACCGACAGTGGCTTGCTCGCTCGTCCCGTACGAGTCGGGCATCCAGTGATTGCGTCGAAGCACTATCGGGTTGACGGTGATTCGCTCCGTTGCCTCACCACCACCCGCCGCAGCCTGATCATCGGCCGCGGTCGCTACAGGCTGCTCCGTCTCGGTAGATGCAGCCTGTTGGGTAGTGTTGCCCCCTTGAGTCGTGAGGTCGGCAAACTCAACATTGTCGCGCGCGACACTGTCTCCCAGCAGTTTCAGAATGCGAGGATCGATCGGGCTCGCCTCCATCCACGGGTGCCAGGCCACGGCTTTCGTCCCATCGGCAGTGAGGAATCGGTGTCCGTGGACGACGTACTTCGGGGAAGTAGAAACCCCTTGCTCGCGGTCATCCAAGAGGCGGAAGGGCCTGAAAGCGATTCCGCACAGCTCGAGAAATCGAGTTCCTACGCGGATCTGCTTCTGGGATCCCCCCATCTTCTTTGTCGTGCGACTGTGGCTGTTCACCATAGTTCGGGAGACGCAGATCATCACTTGGAACCAGTAGCCACCGCCGAGGTATGTGCCAGACGCATAGCTACCAGCAGCCTCGGGGGCGTTTCCAGTCACCCAGACGCAGGGTTCGTGACTTCCGTGATCGTCCGTCACGTAATCTTCCCCGAATAGGCCTCCGTGCGCAAGGATCGACCAGAGGTATCGGAGATTCGTTCCGTGAAGGAACGTTTCCTGAGGATCGTATATGTCCGAATTCATCGCTGGGACATACACCCATCCGTCAGTTGGGCGGATGGTGATCTGTGACGCACCGTCCTCGTAGGTCATTTGGGTGCTGGCTCCCCAGTTGAGCGTATCATCGATGCTGACGCATCGTCCGGGGTAGGCCTCAGCCATCGCCTTCATGAACGAGACCCACCCGCGCATCATCGGGTTGTTTTCATCGTCGTCTTCGTTGCGAAAGGCGGCCACTTCACCAATCCCATTCGCATCCACGGCGGGAAGATCGTAACCGTGTTCCTTGCGATCATTCTCGAGATGAGTCGCCTGCTCTTTCAGAGAATTCAGCGTGGGAAATCGGTTAAGGGCCTTGATTGCCAGAAACGCTCCAGGGATGAAAGAAAGTGTCGGCCTGAGCTGCAGAAATCCCTTGAAGAACTTCGCGGCTTCAGCCGGGTTGACCACATCCCTTGACAACTCAATGGGCGACAGCTTGGTGAGGTCGTTGTGTTTGATACTCGTATCGGTCCTCAACCATCGCTGTTCCGCAGTCGAACTGCTGTATCCCATGAGATTTCGATTCCAACTCGCAAGAGGCGACGGAATGTAACAGGTTCCCATGAGACGGAGCGTATCGTTGCTCAGTGTCTCTCGAGACCCCTTAAAGGTTTGCGCTTGGAAGTGCATACAGTGGCGAGCCAGTGCCATCGTAAGGTCCATTTTCTCGCGGACCCCTGCGGCATCACCAGACAACGTTGCCACTCGGGAAAATGCAAGAGCGCACATCACCCTGTATCGGTCGATGAAGTCCATAAACTCTCGGGGGTACTGCTTCCTCTGCTTATCCGCAAGCGGATGATTAGAGAGGAGGAAGGAGTCAACTAGCTGATGCAGCTTTTGGTCGAAACCAGAGTTGCATGCCAGCTGTTCAAGGCGCTGCCAGATTGAGGCCTGTGGGATCTCTTGGACCCCGATCTTCAGCATCATTGCTTTCATCCTCAATCCTATCGGAACGTCCTCGGAGCGCTTCCCACCCCCAGTAGACTCATCTCTCGGTGTCTGAATCGGGACTGGGGCTTCATCGGCGCCCATGTTGGCGTCATCCTGCTCCGTAGGGATCGGCGGAGCAGGAGGCCTTTCCGTAGTTGGCGCAATCGGGCCGCTCGGAAGGCCTTCCCCGCAAGGCGAGGGAGATTTCGGCTGAGGTGATCGGGCAGCCGGTGTCTTGGCGGCAGCCTTCTTCGGTGGCTGCTTGTTCTTTCCTCCCATCGTTCAGCAGCGGCGGCAGCGCGGAGAAGTTCGCAGCCCGTGGCAGCTACAACCTGTCCTAGCAGGGAGCGCAAGTGGGCTATGGACTGAGTCGTAGTAGAGGTGGTCTGTGATGGTCGGTTGACGAAGGTGATCCATGATCGTTGCCCTTAGAGCTCCTTACCAAGCTATAGTCAAGTGTGAGTGTGCAAGTATGTGCATGGCCTTGGCGTCTTTGTTTAAGCAATCGGCAACGCGGATTGCTGTGAGCCAAAAACCGCAGAATTCATGAAATGTTCTAGCACAGCCCACAATGCAAATCGAAGCTCTTTCGGGTCGACCCTTTTGGCCTTCTTGTGATTGCATGCAAATCGTGACATGAAGATGGGCCCAAACCGGGCAGGCATGAAAATCTCGCACATCCACGCATGCTGAGAACATCGACCAGAGGAGCACGAACACAGCTTAACTGGGCAAAGCTCGTGCGATTCAGACCATCGTCTTATGTACTCCCTACCCCACAATGGGTTTCCCTTCGGTAGCACAAGGAATGCAGGGATTCCAGATGACCGGGCAGCGGAAGCATACCCGAGTAATTTCTTGGCTTCCCATCCTTTTTCTTTGAGGTCGCCCCTCATTTCTTTCCAACCCCTGCTCTTGAAACCGGCTTCTCTTTTGTTAGCGGTGCCAGCAATCGGAACGGTAACAATACATACCGCAGGCGTAGGCGGAACCCTGATGTTCGAAATAGCAATCCCCTTTGCATTATCGTCGAGACTGAGATTGATACTTCGAGCATGAGGGAATCGGATTATGCCTTCGCCTCCGATATGAATACATTTTATGGCTGCTCCGAATTGGTGAGCATCATCAATTGAAATACCCCCCTGACGAGACATGTCGAGGATGAAATCGTTGAAGGGGCTGTGACCAGTTTCAAGATGTACCCCCCTGGTTGGACAGACAGAGGGGAGAGCAGAGAGAGCGGGAGCGGCAGACAGCATACCAGAGGAAATAAGAGTACCTTTACGAAAATGACCAATAGACATAAGGTTGCGACCCCACACTTTAGCATCAGTGCAGGCCTTGGTCAGGATATCACCAGCCTCAAACTGAGAGGGACACGTCACAAACAGAAAGTCACCAGCGTGGTAGCGTTCATTCAACGCAGAAATATCGATACGCTGGGTACGAGACATATGACGCATATTAGGATTGTGACCAGTGATAATGACTCGGATGGCAGCTTCATTGTCTTCCATGACACGCAAACGGAAACGACGGCCCAACATATACTCCCACATGGAGAGAGCGGGCAATCCCAGTTTATAGACGGCGTGATCAAGGGAGACAATTTCGGCTTCGGGAGTAGACTTCGACACAGAAGTCTGCTTCTTGGACAGCGCATTATAAGAGGCATAAAGCTACGCGGGCCAAGAAGACACATGAATACGCCAGACGTGCTCTTGGAATCAGTGCGGTCGCCCGCAAGATCAGCATCGCAATAGAGCACAAGCTCCAACATCTCGGGCGCATCACCAATCCAACCATATAAATTGAGATCGAGGGTGGAATTGATATAACACACCAAACGATGAAGCTTCTTGTCACACAAACCATCCCACTTGGTGATGAGACTAGCAAGTGCCTGCACAGGACGGATGAGATCGTATCGTCCCATGCGAGCACCATACAAGATTTTCATCAGGACAGCGGCAGCGCAGTCACCGAGAACGCCCTTACCAGGAGGCACAGGCGTATCGGTGGGATGGCCCAACAAGCGGTTCACCTCGGGACGATCCGGATTAGTATCGAACTCCGGTCGTGACTCATCGAGAAACGGCGTGTCAGCCGACCGCAAGGTGGCTTTGTATTTCGGACCACAGAGCTCAACATAGCGAGAGACACATTGCTCCATGAACGAGCGCATATCGTACTTGATCATTCGGATTTCGCGAGGACCGACAGAGCCCTGAGCGACAGTAGTGTCATGATCGCCAAAAGTGAGCTCGGGAAATGCCTTCTTGGGTTCCTCGAAACGCGTCCAATAGGAGCGCGGATCAAAAGAATTAGGAACAACATGTGAGAAAGTAACACGCTCACAACCCAAATAACGTTTGATGCTCGAGGGCGGCTCCAGTTTAATCTTTGATGCCATGAGCTCCCACCCTTTGGCCAGATTGGCCTTTGGTCCACTGAGCTTAAAATCATCGACGTAGACCACGAGCATAAGGTTAAGCTTGGGATGGCGAAACACGCTCTTCCAGTCAGGGCATTGCTCGAAGCCAACGGAGCGGAGAGCCTTTTCGCAATGCTGTTCCCAGAACCCACCGGCATCCGGGTGCCCATAAAGGGCCAATACAAGACGCACAACCGGGTCATGATACTTTCCATGCCATTCGGGCAGCCATCGATCTTTGGGCAGTCGCACCCATGTGGCGGGGCCACCAAGCTTAGCTTGAGTGTAGGCGGACTCGCCGTCAGCAACTTGTATTTCGTGACCGGGCAAGAGACCGAAAGCATCAGCGGCCTTCCCTGCCTCCATGGTCGCGGGGCATGAAGTTATCTCGGAGAACATCGCCCAATTGTTGCCTTCATCTTTGACATGACAGCCCTCAAACACGACACGACCCTTAAATTTTCGATTTGGATCGGATTCTGGAAGCTCGGAGTTCTTCTCAACGCATATATCGAAGATACGACCAACATGGGCCGTCTCCCCTTTTGCCATGGCCTCGTTAGACACATCGCGCCATTCACGCACTGAAGCGTAATCCCAGCAGCCCTGGTTGATAAGTTTATTCCACTCCTTATCAAGGGCGGCCTTGGCCTTGGGATTAGCGGCACGTTCTTTTCGATCAACAGGCCGTGCGACACACGCGCTGTAAAAGAACACCGAAGAGTCTGGAGAGCGATGCGAATGAGGATCGGAACGAACAGACATCGCAGGTGCTGCATCGGTATCCAGACAATCGTTGGAGGGTTCTACCGGTGCAGATGTACCATCCCCGGTATCCTCATCCGTGAAATCAAGTTCAACTGCGGCTAGCACGGAAGTATAAAACTGAACCACTGCCACATCCTGTCCTGGTTCGACAATAAGATCGGTGTCGGTAGGATTAAGGACGTCGACCCCGGATTGGGTGGCCCCTTCGTTGTACGTATACATGGCCGGACAAATATCGAGGCCACTACCGCGAAGCGGCTGAAGGCGGGCCGACATGCCGCTTGGGGGATCGAATTCAAGGTCGGTAACAACACAGACGCGGGATTTAGCAGGGACTACAACACGTCCCTTCGCACGCAAGGCGTGGCCATAATAGCCGTTCGCCGTTTGCACTCGGCGCTCTGTTCCGTCGTTATTCGGCAGACTGGTTCGAACCTTGACCTGTGTTTTGGCAGAAGAACCGATAACGAAAACGGTCTTTCCTGTCCATCGACATGGCAGAGATCGCACATCGGATGATCTCCATGAATCCTGCAACGTAAATTCCGTGCCATCGGTCATGGCCATAGTCATCCTCACATCAGTCAAGGTCGCAGGATCGACAGGACAGTCCTTCACTGAGGTGGGATTAAAGCGAGCTCGGCGCTCGATCACATGAAATCGGGTGACCGTGCCAGCTGCGACATCGTGATACCAGTAATCCTTATCATGCCGTTCAGCACCCGACTCATATTCGGAATCGAAAGCGATGTCGACAGGAGCGGCATCGCGAGAATCCTCTCGGGACATGGCGTGAGACTCAGCTTCTCGGCGCTCAGCCTCGACATACCCCTCCCGTTCGGCGCGATTCATGCTGCGCCAGGATTCTGAGTCGATAGAGTTCGGTTTTCGAGACCCTCTGTAGACACGCTCGGAGCGCGGCACACTCTGACGGTAAGGCAAACCCCCCTCGCCCTCCAGGACCTCCGACCCATGGTAAGGAGGTAACTTCTTCTTGGATGGGGCAAAGCCATCATCAAAGAATTCGACAGTGCCTGTCTGTCCAGAGCTGCATGAGTCTCGTCTTGCCGAAGGCATTGCCGGTTTCGTAGATCGTAACCGGGCTTTTATCCTTATACTGAACATGCGAAATACGCACTGTGCTCAGCTTCCACGGATCAGGCGACTCGCCAAGAGATCCGGGAGTCTTACTGGGATGAATCATCGCCTTTCTCGGGACGACTACGTGATAAGTCCACTTATGACTCGATGGATCATAATCCCAGTAGTCGACACCTCCTCCATGAGAAGATTCGGCTCGTAACTCGGCCTCACGAGCCCGCCGAACATCTTCTTCGGTCATTCGGGTCGGCTCGTCGAGGGCAAATATTTCATCGATATCTTCGAGTTCGAGCATATCAGAGGCGTCAAGGCGCTCACTAGATTGAGGCGCACAGGATTGCATCGCAGGATCGTTGATGCACATTGATCGAGTCTGCTTGTCGTACACGGCGAGCATCGGGAACGTCCATCGCTCCTTGGGTGAACAATATATCTTCTTGACTTGATGGACGCTCGCACGCAATGCATCGCGTTTGAAGTCTTCTAAATCGGCGACAATGTAGTCACCGTCCCACTTGCCCCCGTTCTCAAAATGATAACCCAGAAAAATACCAGGCTTACTCGTAGGGGAGAACTTACTGGGGCGTTGGTAAGACGACAAGCGTTGATCAACGTCGGCGCCCTGAAGAGTGCTAGATTGATCATTGTCTCCATCATCAATCCACTCAAGATAACCATCGTCATCGAAACCAATTTCGACATCAATCAGTCCGTCGGCTCCAGGCGCAGGTACGGCGTACTCCTCACCATCGCCGAGGACGACTTCATCTCTCTGACTCCGCCGGGTCTGTTTTCGTGCCGGCGTAGGATAGAAGTCAACAAGGCAACCAAACGGCAGAAATGCCAGTCCGGGGCTAACCGGGTCCTTTCCATTATGGAACCGGGTCCTACGACTTATGTTGTTGATGTGACATGGAATGTAGCAAGACATGTGTGTTCTTGTGACTCAATGGAAGACATGCTGGACATGTGAAAACTTGTGCTCTTGCGGCTCAGTGGAAAAACAAAACCTGAAAACTTGGTCTCTTCCAAATGAAGATGCATACCTGAAAGACTGTGTTCTTGTGGGTCTATATGGAAGAAGCGAGATGCTGGACATGTACAAAAAGATGTGTGCTTGTGGCTCGATAGAAAAATCAATGCCTGAAACTTGGTTTGATCGAAATGTGAAAACATGTACATCGAAAAATCAAAGCCATACTGACATAATTGCCTGTCCCAAGTTTTGTAGTTCACATGGAATTTCTTTGTTGCAAAATATTTTTGAAGATCAAAATATTTTTTGAAGATTCGTTTGTGCCGAGCAAACCAAACATATGCAACTTGGTGTTCTTGTGGCTCAACGAAAACAAGAAGCTTGAGATTTTGTGTTCTGAAACCCTAAAGTCAGCTTTTTGTACCATTCACAACGACTTGAAAATTAGCGTGTGCGTTCATGATTAAACATCAAAGGGAAGCTGAACTTTCGTAACGTCCAGCCCATGCCCTAAACCCTGAACCCTAAACTCTAAACCCACCCAACCCCCAAACCCGCCCACCCATTCAAGCCCAGAAGCTGCAGGTAGGAAGGGGCACACAGGTAGGTAGAGAGGTATAGTTAGGTAGGCAAGTAGGTATGGATAAGTAGATTGGCAGGAGGGAAGGTACTTGTTGGTGTAGGTGGGTCGGCAGGCTTCCAGGTCGGTGGGTAGGTAGATAGATAGCTAGGTAGGCGGGCATGTAGGTAAGGAGGCATTGATCAGGAAAGAGGCTTAAAACCCCTAAACCCCTAACCCCTAAACCTGAACCCTAAATCCAACACCCGAAACCTTCAACTAAGCCTCAACCCTAAAAGGTAGCAGGCAAAAGTAGTTGTAGGCATTCGTGCAGGCCCTGTCAGGATGTCAGGTGGCCACATCAAGGTCTTCGGAGCCCCGTACAGGGGCGTACCCGCGCCAAGGCCTGAATGGGCCGCGGGATGAACCCCGAATAGGGGTGAGCTTGGACCCCGAAGAGGGGTCGTCGGAGCCCCGTACAGGGGCGTACCCGCACCAAGGCCGAAAGGGCTGCGGGATGAACCCCGAAAAGGGGTGAGCCTGGACCCCGAACAGGGGTCGTGAGAACCCCGTGCAGGGGTGTGGATGAACCCCGAACAGGGGTGAGCTTGGACCCCGAACAGGGGTCGTTAGAGCCCCGCACAGGGGCGTACCGATGAACCCCGAAAAGGGGTGAGCCTGGACCCCGAACAGGGGTCGTGAGAACCCCATGCAGGGGTGTGGATGAACCGCGAACAGGGGTGAGGATGAACCCCGAGCAGGGGTGAGCCGGACCCTCAAAGACTGATGCAGAGAGAGAGAGAGGGAGAGAGAGAGAGACACAGCGAAAATAATTAACGAAGCAAGGAAGGAAGCAAGGAAGGAAGGAAGCAGGGAAGGAAGAAGGAATGATCAAGATGAGGGTGTGACTGTAGATGCGAGGAATGAGCAGGCAGCAAGGAGTGATGTGAGGGAGGCGGGAAGGGAAGGAAGAGAAGGAAAGTCATGCATGGCATCAGTATCCCTCTGCTCACTTTCAGTCTGTCGGCGGCCAGGCTGAGACAGTCTGCGCATCGAGATCCTCGAAGAGCCCCGGCCTAAGCCACACGGCCTTCCAAGACTTGACGGCTGCACCATGGGTTGCTTCCAAGCTCAACATGTTGAACTGCAGCAGCTTTTCAGCTCAAGATTCAACGCGATCGAACCGTTTTTGTCTGAGCGAGTGTACTCCGACTGAGGCGATTGTCCTCATGCAAACAAGGCAGTATTATTGACATGCGCATACACGCAGATCGTCAAAGACACGACTAGGAAAGAAGTGCCCCAGTTCGACGTACTGCCACGGAAGTGCAGCAATGGATCGAACGGATTTTGGCAGGCTTCATGGACCTGAAGGAAGTGACGATGACGATCGAACGACTCCTTATCATTCGGATGATAGCGATGGTTCCGCGGCCGATGCCACTACGGAAATGGAAAGAAACATGTTTACGAGAGAAGAATTCCAGCGAATCTGCACCGACCTGGTGCTGGGATGTGTCATGATGAACTTGTCAATGGGATGGCAAATGGAGCGGGCTTTTTTGAGCGATCGGCAACTACGAAGTTTGCTACAGCACTTCCAAACCAAGCACAACAGACGCGGATCCTCTGCAGGTGATATTGTGGAAGCAGGTGTACAGGAACGGATTCCAACAATGCAGAAAGTACGCATGGTTCGACAATGCGACGTACTCCAAGGAAAGTTGCGAATGGAAGTGAACCCGGTAGATGCAGAGAGATTGCGGGGCTTGGTTGAGCAGCCTCCCGGCTGGGATTGGGATTTGCCTGATCGAGGAACCATGGAAAGGCTTTGCGAGGGCATTCTGGCCAACTCGTTTGAGTTTGAACGGATTCCAGTGACGGATGCTAGACGGATGGCAGTTCAATACTGCGAGGTCATCCGTCCACTGTTCGCTGTGAGATTCCTGTCAATGGTGTTGCTGGGCATGCGGGACACGTACAGAGATCAGCTTTGGTTTCTGCTTCGCAGGCATGGAAGAGTCCTCAACGTATAGACGGACTGTACGTATACGCAGTCTCCGAAAAACTTAAAGGGACTGATGTACGGATACACAGTCTCACAATAAACCAGCAATGGCGAGAAAAAACGTGTCACTTGCTTAACAAATTGCTTGACGCGCCTTACTAAATTGCTGGACCTAAACCCTGAACTCGTCGACCTGAGGTCAAGCCTTCTTCATGCCAAATTCGCTGGCAAGATCGACATCGTGTTTGGAGGCTCGTCCGGCTGCTCATGTTTGCATAAACCCTAAACCCTAAACATCCGGCCGGTACCACTCCAAGATTGCGCGCCCGGCACGCGTACGCCTGTGCGCCCGGAGCGCGTTCGCCTCAACTCCCGGCGCGCAGACCTGTGCACGTTGCAAACAGACTAAAGAATTGTATTATCACGTCCGGCACGCCCGGCGTGCACCCGCTGCGCGCCCGGCGCGCGCCCGCTGCACACCCGGCGCGCGCACCCTGGGTATATTTGGTTTTGGGTGGTAAACGACCGCCACATGTCATTCCTGCGCGCCCGTCGCAACCCGCTGCGCGCACATGTGTAAATTCTGTTGCAAGCATAATATTATGGAATAGTGTAAATATAGTATAGTACACGCTTACACTTCGCGCGTACGCCTGTACGTGCGGCACGCGCCCGCCCGCGCGCCCAGCGCGCGCGCCCGGCGCGCACCGTTGCAAGCAGAATATTATGGAATAGTGCAAATATACTACACGCGTACACTTGCTACGTATACACCTGTGTGCCCGGCGCGCGCCGGACGCGTGCCGGGCGCGCGCCGGGCGCGCGCACTCGGCGCGCGCCGTCGCAAGCATTATTATTATGATTATTATGCTATTGAATGAATTGAATGTTCATTTCAATGAAGCATTCAACTCACATGTACAGCTGCCCTCCCGACGAAAAGAAATACTCGGTATTTATGGGTTTGCGTCAGTTTACCGCCCGCCACGCGTACTCCTGCGCGCCCGTCGCGCGTATGCCTGCAGGACCCGCTGCGCACACATCCGTAAATTCATGTCGCAAGCAGAATAATATTATCGAATTTGTAAATATACTTGCACGGCCGGCGTGCGCATGCGTAACGCAAGCAGAATAATAACCAACAGTGTAGTAACTTTACTAGGATTATTAACGAAATTCAGTGAGACCAATAAGTGCCTGTTTGACATGTGCGGCCGGCGAGTGCACCTACACCCTGTGGCGCAGACACAGGTTCAAGGCATCAACTGCAGAGCTTACCTACATAGTAGATGAAAGCCATGAAAGCCATGAAAGCCATGAAGGCCATGAAGGCCAAGAAGGCCGCCAAGCAGGATGGCAACACGAGGGCAATGAAAGCCACGAAAGCAATGAAGGCGGCCAAGGTCCAACACAACGACGGCAATGTGAGGGCAATGAAAGCGATGAAAGCAAAGAAGGGCAAGCAGCGATCGGGTCAAAGTGGTCAAAGTGGCTGGCAAAGCATGGCGAAAAAAGAAGGGTTCTGCTGAGAAGCAAGCTGTACTACATGCGCAGGCACCTGAATGCGAAGGCGAAGAGGACAACACGGACAACACGGACAACACGGACAGCGAGCAGGAGCTGCCGGCAACGAGAAAGCCACGCAAACACCTCCGATTATCAGACGTTTGCGAAGAGCACGTGACATTGAGGATCGCTTGAATTGCTTTGTGTCGGCATGCAAATACTTTCGTGTCGACATAGGCATGCTGGTCAGTATGGTTATTGTGATCACGACAGGACCTGCGACTGGAAGGATATGATTCCTGGCCCAGCAACCGTACCCGGGCTATCATTGGGAAGACTTTATTCTGCTCGTGGGCCGTTTTCTCAGAAATTATCGCTGCTGCGGACCAACGGTCTGATTCGAGGTCGCGCGGTGATGGATTTAGGAAGCAACGAAGCATTAGACCTGGGCGGCTGCCTGATCTACAGACCGGCCGTGACAGGCCTCCGGTGAGTGGTGTTGCCGCAGTGACTGGTATGTATTACTGCCGTTACATAGATCTGAGAAGTTCACCTAAAGAAGTAGAGGAAACTGTCACGGATGAGCGACAACGGATTCAGGGACAGTCTTTATAAGGACATGGAGTGTCATAATAATAAATTTATACTTTAGTAGGCGTGGGATGGACAATGTCACAGATGTGTCCCTGGACAGAGGTTCCACTTGTCCGGTTTCAGAGTGCTTTCACACAGACACCAGCTCTGAAGGCACAGATTATTTCCACGGATGTGTCCCTGGACAGAGGTTTCACTTGTTATGTACTGACTGCACGTCAGCTTCAAGATCAGACTGTCTGTCCGTTTCGTGCAAAATGTCGGTCATGTGAAGTTTGACATGCTCTGGGTAGCTGCACTTCTTAAACTAAACTCGCCGGTCACATGTCTCTAACACGAAAGGCCTACGTATTCCTCGCGACGGACAAGCACGACAACATGCTGACTGGAGGCAGGGCAGTGGAACGCTTTAAACTCGGTGGTACTGTTTCTGACACGAAATGCCTACGTATTCCTAGCGACCGGCCAGCACGACCGACGAGCACGACAACATGCTGACTGGAGGATGGGAAGTGGCACTTCGTAAACTTCGTGCTTCTTAAAAACATCATTCCAAACAAAGGAAAATGCGCGACACAAGAACTGAGCCAGGAAACAGAATGGCAAGGTCAAAAAGAGTGCTGGTTAGAGCAACTTCTGAAACAGCGAACTTCGCGCAAACTCTTCATGTCTCAAACACGATCAATGAGGTGGCACCTACGTATATTCCCAGCAAACACAAGCTCCAGCACGACATGCTGACCGCAGGCCAGGAAGTGGCACTTCCTAAGACTCGTTGACAGCAAGGCAACTAGGAAGTCAGGAGGCAAAGATTCAGGCAGTCCTGCTACCCCCGCACAGGAATCCGAACCTCGAACAGGGGGGAGCTTGGACACCGAACAGGGGTGTCGGGAACTCAGCCTGCTGTAGTTAGGCAGGTGGGCAAACGTGTCAAGCATGTCTGGCAGGACATTTAGTCGAAGATGATCCTCAAAGCGGAAGGTCATGGCCTCGGAGCATAATCAGAGATTGTGGTGGTCTGCGTGATCAGAATCTGAACCTGTGTCTGTGTAACGCAAGATTGTGACAAGTCAAGCAAGTGTAGCAGCTTTGACCACGCAGCTCCCGCCCCTAGTGATGGTGACCTTCGTGGAATTCCTAATTTTGGTGGTTCTGATGTACGTGGGCATGAGCATGTACAGGAAGCACCAGGACGACCTCGACGAGATCGCCGCCAAAAAGCAAAGAAAGAGAAAGGCCAAGGCCGAGGCGGAGGCAAGGGAGGAGGAGGAGGAATTGTTTCAACAACGAATTGAAGCAGCAGCTCTGAGAGAACGACTGCAGGGCATGGAGAAGTGGATGCAGCAGACAAATGAGCGCTTAAAGGAGATCACGGACGTCCTTGGAAAGCTGCAGCTGGATACAGAGAACGCGAAGAAGAACCATGAAATCGATTTGAAGGAGCTCCATTACGACAAACTCATTATTTGGGAGGACATTCAGTGTCTTGGGCAAGGCCAGGTGGAGCTGGCGAAGCGCTTGTCGGTGCACGAGCAGAACCAGCACGAGGACAACGACCAGCCGGAGGACACCACCCACACAAGAAACGGACCAGGAAGTCATGGACATGGCCCACCAGTGCTACCACTGCAGCGTCCGATCGAAGTGAAGCGGGACAAGGAGAGAAAGACCCAGCTGGAGGCTGCCGAATGGTGGGCACGTAATATCGGTGTGGCAGGGGACGGAAGCTTTCTAGATGTGTGGATGGAGAAGT
The DNA here is from genome assembly GCA_905221615.1 of Symbiodinium sp. CCMP2592. Taxonomy (NCBI): domain Eukaryota; class Dinophyceae; order Suessiales; family Symbiodiniaceae; genus Symbiodinium; species Symbiodinium sp. CCMP2592. Next base: position 118,087 of record CAJNDT010000234.1, read on the forward strand.
ATAACAAGAAGGAAAGGAAGGTCCTGGCAAGCATGGGAGCAGTCCGAAAGAAGTTTTGCAACATAAGCCACGGATCAGACGCATTCATCGGCGCGGATGGAACTCGCTATGCAGACGTGGGCAACTACTGGTATTCCAGGGTACTTGACAACATGTACGGAAACCTGTCCGACTACGTAAAAGGCCTCAATGACGGAAGCAAAGGGGACCTCGTGGAGGCAGGCTTGGGTGCAGCGTACTTGGTTTTGGACGAGTATCAGCAAGACAACGACATCGATCAACGTGTTTGTCAGGCACAGTTAGAAAGACTAAGCCAGTTTCGATCCGAAGTCGAGGGCTGGGCCCTGAGGTTGGCTGGTGGACGTTGATTTCATTTATCAAGAACGAAAGTGATCAGCTTGCCGCCACCACAAGAATTGACCACGGATATAATATATGTACAGCGAACAATCCGCGGTCGAAGGAATGTCAGGTCAATGTACAGATCTGAGAAAGATTATAATAGCCGGACACGGTCACGGATGTGTCCGATGAATTCAGGGACATTGTTTTTGACATTTCATTCACGCATGTGTCCCTGGACAGAGGTTTCACATCTGACTTTCCGTAATGACGTGCAAAATGTCGCCCGCTTTCGGAGTGTGCTCCTACTCTCAAGACACATTTCCCTCCACCGCCCCACTATACACCTCAGTAAACCTCCACCCGGACCCAGGTCATGCGAGTTCTTTCTACTGCAGCGGATGCCTTGGAGAGTGGCGCAGCTTGGATTATTAAGCGGCACGTCTTAAACTAAACTCGCTGGTCCTGTCTGTGACACGAAAGGCCTACGTATCCAACACTACCGACAAGCACGACGACATGCTGATTGGAGGCAGGGCAGTGGAACGTCTTAGACTCGCTGGTGATGTCTTTTACACGAAAGGCTGACATATCAAACACTACTGACAAGCACGACAACGTGCTGACTGGAGGCAGGGAAGTGGCACGTCTTAACCTCAGTGGGTACGACGACAGGGAGGCGGGGATTTAAGAAATGCTGGGTGGTGCTTCGAGACCTACAAGCATGAACGAAGCGAAGAGAAGAGAAGAGTGAACAAAGCCCACAAAAGAAAACAAAAGAGGAATGAGGGTGGAATGTGTTGTGTGGTTTTGTTTCGCTTATTTCTCGCTTCATTCATTCGGCTCCGTTCTTTCGCTCTCATTGCATTGAAAATAAGTGAACCCGAAAACACTACACAATACAATAATCCATTGACAAGCTACTGCATTAAAGGACACAAGAAAGCAAGAACAACATGGAATGGAATGGAAGCATTTGAACATATTTGAACGTAATGAAATCACGGCTCGGGGGAATTAACGTAAACACACCCCACCAACTACACCAGCAATGGTTTCCAAGGTTGACCGTTCACACGTGGTCTCAGTCAAGAGAACCAAAACCTCGCTTCGGCTCTCTCTCCGTTCGCTCAGATTCTGTTTTTGTCCGTTATCAACCACTTACTCACTTCATCACTTGCTTTCTCAGAGGATAATAGGTGGAGAGTTTACTGTTGGTTGGTGGCAGAAGGCAAATTACTCCAAGGAATTACGAACGGCATTAACATGTCTTTTGTCTGGGTGTGTCGTTTGCTTCGTCTATTACATTCACGCATACTCTTTGTTCCTTTGTACTTTAACCAAAAAACAAAATGAAACAGAAGATGGTGGGTTAATTCGTTCGTATTTTGCTTGCGTTCTGTACGCTGAAATTTGGCCTCCGTTCCGTGCGTTGAATCTAAAGCAAAAAGAACTAAGGGAAAGGTACTAAGATTTAGTAAGATGATTCTGACTTTAATAGTAAAATAATAATAGCTATTAGTTATGTCGTGTGTGAAACCTAAACATAGCAGGAGTATAACTGTATGGCTGGTTGTCAAAATTGGTGTCCCGTTTAGGGTACCCTAAATATTAGGCGCCCCATGTCTTGAAGCAGTGGCTAACTATACGGGCCAAGTATACCTCTATCTCTTCACTCTAGCAGCTGCAAGGCAACACTCCATTCCCTCAGTCTGGCTGTTCCTGGGCTTCCAACGGACGTCTGCGAAATGGCTCGGACGAGTGGGTGTCTGGCACATTCGGCCAAGAGATTCTCATGGCCGAATGTGCCAGACACCTACCTGGGGGCCAAACTGCACACACACACACTCTCTCTCTCTCTCTCTCTCTCTCTCTCTCTCTCCCTAAAGACCAACAGCACCTTTCTGAGCGGCAGGCCCGGCGCCTTTCTTTGTTTGGCTTCCTGTGCAGGCAAGACATCGGATGCTTTGAGAAATTGCACAATACGCAGTCCACGCACAGAAATCAGAAGCTCGCACCCTTTTGCGAAATCCGTTTGTGCTCCTTGCGAGACCGTGGGCCAAGCCGCGGTTTCAGTGCTTTGAATTTCCATCAGCATTTAATTTATGTCGCCGAAATTCTGGGACTGGGAGATCATCGCAGGCGCACCAGTGGTCCTCGCGAAAGCATGCGTCGTACGGTACCAGTTCCTTCGGAGTCAGGTACATCTGGAAATAACACCGACTGCAATGGACGCACATGGAATCCATGACCACCAGCTCCAGTTGGCCTATGATTTCTCTCTTTTCTTGTGGTAGGAACTTTGATAGTTCTCCGGCTATTGCGGAAAAGGTTACCTCCGTCACCGTCTCTGAGATCTTGAGAGACTCCATCATCTTCACATTCATTTCCATGCTTTCCTCCGTGCTTGTGGGAAAGGATGCCTCCGTCTCAAGATCCTCCGTCTGCTTCACAGGGGCTTCCATGCCTTCCTCCGTGCCACTCATGGCTGCTCTAGAATTGGCTGCTTGACGTGTGAAGTCTTTAGTGGCGGATTCCTGGAGGCTGTCGTTTGAACCGAAAACCGCCACAGCAACATATTCAAGTTTCGGTCGGCCTGTGGTTGAGGCCTTATCAGGCAGTGGGCAGCAGGGTGAACTCAAGTGAGCCCTGAATCCTACAAAGCTTCTCTGCCCTGAAGCGGCCCCTTCCAAATCTCAACTGGGCACGATCAGCTCCGGCTGGCCTTTTCTTCGTAGTGCTTCTGGGCGGACGGCTGAAACCTGCCAGGTGAGCAGGGACGTTTGGTTGATGAAGACGACGTCTTCATCAACCGGACGTCCTTGCTGCCGACGGCGTCAGTGGGATGCAGAAGACACAGTATCCCCCCAGGAGAGGTGTGAGCAGCTCAGCTATATAAGATGCTCACATCGCTCCTGGGCGGATACTGTCTTCTGCATCCGTTCCTGCTCCTGCAGCAGGTCCGGTCGGTGTTTCGTGGCCTCAGCGATTATTCACAGAAGCGAAAAGGTACATGTCAATGCTTTGCAGAACATGGCTGCATCCTGAAGCGGACTTTTGACCAAATGACGTGTTTTCGCTCCATTGTACCCCAGTAAACTCACAACTGGACAGGTGGCATGTCATTGCCGTGTTCACGCGACTAGTGTAGTACTATTCAGTTCATGCGTCTCATGCACTCTGCCCTGTGAGAACCTACCAGCCTGCAGCGATTTTATCGCTGCGAAACCCAGAATCCGTCGGCTCAGTCAGCAAACATGAAAGCCTCCGAGCAGCGCAGTGCTGATCAAGGAAACAGCATAATAATACACAAACAACAAACTGGCCTGGCCTTCCGGGCAGCAATGCGGGAGCTGTTTTCGTTCTCTCCTGCTCTTTGAGCTGCTTTGTAGGCCCTCTTGTACGCGGTACACTTCCTGGAGCGCAGCTGATCCCTCGCCGCTTGTTCGGGCGTCTTTTCCTTCTTCGCTGTCTTCTGCGTGGCCTTGTCACCCGCCTTATCGTTTGTATTCTTATCCGTTGGCTTTTCGTCAGCATCCTTTTTCTTGGCTTGCGCCTTGGGCTTGGCGTCAGCATCCTTTTTCTTGGCCTGCGCCTTGGGCTTGGCGTCAGCATCCTTTTTCTTGGCCTGCGCCTTGGGCTTGGCGTCAGCCTTGGCCTTGGCCTTGGCTTTGGCACCGGCCTTGGCCTTGGCCTTGCCCTTTGGGTTGGCCTTGGCCTTTGGCTTGGTCGTGGAAGCCCCAGCCTTCGGCTTGTCATCTTCTTCCGGAAGCTTTCTCTTCCTAGCCTCGGCTTCTCCCTCATGTTTTTCCTCGCAAGACATGGCCAAGTCAAGTGGCTTGAATGCAATACCGACGCTCAGCACTGGCTGCCTTCTCCTGCTCTTCATTCTTCGGCTGGCAGTTTTCCTTGTTGTCCTAGCATCGCACTCAGGGGCGGATTCGCAAGTCAATTCCGTTGAGACACAACCTTGTCCATCAACACGAGACTCACTCCTGCCTTGTTATCCGAATCCATTGCAAGAATCTTTTGACGTTTCCGCAATGAGGTAGCTTCCTGGCTTGCAAATCATGGCTATGTAAAGAGAACGACAGGGGAGCTTGCCTGTTCACCCTCACTGTCTGTTATCTCCACCTGCAGCGGAAAGTCGTGGTTCCCTCAAGATATGAAGAACCGGACCTGCTCGGTGATCAACTTTGAATCCTCTTCCAAGAGCAGATCGACCTGCTCATTGCCGGTTTCCATCAGCTTGGAGTGTCTGGCGAAGTCAAAGCACGACCCACCCAATGCAACCTGCCGGCCTTGTTCGTGCTGTCCAGGCGCGGCTCCTGGCAGCTTGAAATCTCTGGCTAAGTGAAAGTACCGAGACAGATTGCCTTGTCCTTGTCTTCCAATGGAACCTTCATCATCGCCTGCGGATCCTGGCGGTTTCGAAGTTCTGGGTAGGTTCAGACGAGGCAAGCAGCCTGCCTCCTTGTTCTCCTCGACCGGAATCTCCTGCTGTTGCTCATGCATGTGCGCTTCCTCGCAGCTTGGAAATTTTGTCGATGATAAACTCAAAATATGATGCTTACTGAGGAGGTGGCCTGGCCAGCTTCCGTGTTTGGGACCTCCTGCTATAAAACTTGATTTGACACACTTGCGGATTCTACCAGAATGTAGACACGAGGCCAGAATCCTGCCGCCTTGTGGTCCCTCATTGGAATCTCCTGCTGCTTGTTCACGTCGTGTGTTTCCTGAAAGCTTCAAAATCTGTAAAAATTGTTTAACACTTGCGGATTCTACCAGAATGTAGACACGAGCCCGGAATCCTGCCTCCTTTTTGTCACTCATTGGAATCTCCTGCTGCTTGTTCACGTCGTGTGTTTCCTGAAAGCTTCAAAATCTGTAAAATGTGATTTAATATTGCGGATTCTACCAGAATGTAGACACGAGCCCGGAATCCTGCCTCATTGTTGTCCTTCATTGCAATATTCTCTTGCGTGATCACGTCGTGTGTTTCCTGAAAGCTTAAAACATCTGGATGTTAAAGCACAATACAAGCAGCCGCCTGGTCCGCGCCGAACTTTGGCGTCTCCCGGATTTCCCGTTGCGGTTCCTGGCCACTCGGAATCTTCGTGCTGTCCAGGCGCGGCTCCTGGCAGCTTGAAATCTCTGGCTAAGTGAAAGTACCGAGACAGATTGCCTTGTCCTTGTCTTCCAATGGAACCTTCATCATCGCCTGCGGATCCTGGCGGTTTCGAAGTTCTGGGTAGGTTCAGACGAGGCAAGCAGCCTGCCTCCTTGTTCTCCTCGACCGGAATCTCCTGCTCTTGCTCATGCATGTGCGCTTCCTCGCAGCTTGGAAATTTTGTCGATGATAAACTCAAAATATGATGCTTACTGAGGAGGTGGCCTGGCCAGCTTCCGTGTTTGGGACCTCCTGCTATAAAACTTGATTTGACACACTTGCGGATTCTACCAGAATGTCGACACGAGCACAGAATCCTGCCTCCTTGTGGTCCCTCATTGGAATCTCCTGCTGCTTGTTCACGTCGTGTGTTTCCTGAAAGCTTCAAAATCTGTAAAAATTGTTTAACACTTGCGGATTCTACCAGAATGTAGACACGAGCCCGGAATCCTGCCTCCTTTTTGTCACTCATTGGAATCTCCTGCTGCTTGTTCACGTCGTGTGTTTCCTGAAAGCTTCAAAATCTGTAAAATGTGATTTAATATTGCGGATTCTACCAGAATGTAGACACGAGCCCGCCGGAATCCTGCCTCATTGTTGTCCTTCATTGCAATATTCTCTTGCTTGATCACGTGCGATTCCTAGCAGCTTGGAGGTTGATTAATCAAAACAACAACACACACAGCCTGCCACTGCCTTGTCACCATCTGACGGCAGACCGCGATTTGCTTGGTCCTGAAGCTCGCACTGTGACAGTGGCATGATGAAGCTCCTTAACATCAGCCGGGCCACCAGCTCCCATCTTGCCGTCATAGTGTCCCAGTCTTCAAACAGTGCTTGGTTTACGGGTCCCATTTCCTCTACCTGGAAATCACAGTCAATCTAGCTTCAAGAACGTGGCATCATAATCCTGGCAAGCCCTTCGATGCAAAGAAAGCCTAACAGTGCTGCGGTCACAATCAGAACGTGTCTTAAGAGCAGCCGGGTAACAAATGAGATAGTGTTTCGGAATGGTGCTGTCTCAGTGGTCGCAGTGTCCTGGCCGTGATGCAAGCAAGTTGGACACAAACGGAAGGATTCGGCCACCCTGGCCCCGCCTCGCGTTCGTAGCCATCCTGTAAGCATTTCTCAAGGACGCTCTCCGAGGGTTCCTCCACGATCGTGTCCAGGACCGGCCTCATGTTACATCGGATTTGACATACAAATTACCTGCTGATTCGCATCACATTGCAATCAGGTCACCAGTGCTCCCAGAGTCCGTCGTTTTTCTTGGTTTTCTTGCCTGCCGGCTTCTTGTTGGGCTTGGAGCTCTGGGCTGCTGGGCGCTTCTTCGTCTTCACTTTTTCGTCTTCTTCGGGTTCATCTTCGTCCTCATCGTAGGAACCATCTTCGTCTTCGTCGTCCTCATCGTCCTTACGGTTGCCGCGCAAAGGAGCATGATCCGCGTCCTTATTCTTCTTCTTTTTCTGCGTCTTCTTCGGCTCCTTCTCTTCCTCCGAGCTGGTGTTTCGGACACGCGGTGGGAGCCTGTCCTTCGTGGTTGTTGCCGTTGTTGGCAGCACTGCTTTTGCTGAGCCACTCGTCGATTTCAAAGCAGATGGTCTTGTCGGCGGCTGTTTCGGTTCTGCGGGCTGAGCATTATGTCCTTACATGGATGGGTCTAATCAGATTCTATTTCATACTTTTCCGACAAGGTGCTCATCATTTCGTCCATATCGAAAACTGGACTTCTCCACTTCGGCTCGATGGGCTCCACTTCATCCGCGGACAAACCAGGCATGGTATGCTTGTAGACTTGCTAATACTGTCTTCTATGTGAACTCGAGCGGAGATGCTTCAGCTGAATCAATGAAGCACGAAGCATACAGAAAATCGCATGACACTGCTTCGTGATATTGAACCGGACTTCCTTATTTTTCCAAAACGCTTCCGAATAGGTCATTGCCCTTCTGTGTTCCTATTCCTGGGCCACGGGATTGCTGTCGGTCGGCTAACCAATCTAAAGATCTGATCAAATCAATACTATTAAGTATTAGTATAATAATACTTAATTATGGCTTGTCCGGGGCCTTTCCACTATGGAACTAAACCTAGCGATTCACAACTCTTCTGGAATCCCGGACCCAAGCGCTGGTACTTCCTTGTTGTTTCGTTTCCACATCATGTCCATGTGCACGCAGCAACATAGTGCCAAAATTGTGGATTCCGTTTACTTGGTCAAGCTATCGGAAACTATTAAAGAATTGTGGGGGTCAATCGTCACATGATCTTGTACGTTCCTGGGGCTAGGTCGATGGTGCCTGCCGTGACGGCCACCGGTCGAATAGGCACGATCGTGACCATTCCGTTCTCGCCCAGCTCCAAGCGCAGCCTTCCATGCGTTCAGATTTGGGTAGTTCGACATTATCATTGTTTTCACCGGTACACTGCATGCTTACTGAGTGACCGAGTCAAGGATAACCTGAAATCTACAAGATTGGGCCTCCATGCCAATGCCAATGACTCGCTTTCCTTGAACTTCGCAATCGACAGGTGCGCCCCGAACGACTTGCTCAAGTTTCCCATGGAGGTACGTCGGCGCTTCGGCTTTTTCTCCTTCTGTTGCGGGGGTCCGTCCATCTTGAAAACGAGTAACTCCTTCCCTTCGCCCCAGACGCGATGCGACGTTTGCCCTGCATCCTGAAATTCTCTGACGAGGGCCGCCAGTGTCACACAAGTCTCCATGCTTGGAATGTCTTTCAAGTGTTCGGGTACATCCTTCTTCTCGAGCAAAACCAGCGAATCCATCAAGTTCTCTCCGCCGAAGCTGAACCAATCGCCCAAAGCGTCGCTGACTAACTCTTTTGCGTCCTGAGAAATGCACACAAAAGGCGTTAAACATCCAGGCTGCAGTGCTTAGTCTGTGTGCTGTCCATGTCACGTGCTTCGTGCGCCAATCGCCACTTCCAAAGGAAAACCTGGGTCACTTCGATGAAACGGTTTACAAGTCGACGTGTCGAACAAGACATGGTTAACTATTTTCTAACGAGTCACACTTCTCGGTTCCTTAAAGCCTGGAAATTCTCATTCCCGGTCACCTGGAGGAAGAGGTTGCCTTCGGAGGCAATCCATGTAGCCTGCCCACTCATGTCAAGCTTGACGGGATTCGGCAGCTTGGCGACATCTTCCTCGGTGCTGTCGAACTGAAGATTCTTGTTGACATCCATCGTACTTGTTTGCCTGGGCTGCACACACTATCCCGAACTCTCAGGGCTGCAAGGCAGTCTGACTGACTATTAAAGCCAGGATGCTGCTCTGTGTACAGAAAGTCAATGTCGGTTTCCTCTGCGTTGTACTTCTTGTTGTGTGCCTGGATGATGCTTTGAGCTTCCTCTGCGATCTCCGCGTCCATGTTGAGGAATTTCTCTGCAAGGCTTGCAAGCAGGAGGAGACGTCTTGGTGACTGCAAAACGACGGATACCTGAAGGGAGAGGCCTTGCGTCTGCTCCGTGTCCGTGAGGGCCTGCATCCTCTGCACAAGTCCTTGAAAGTCCGGCCACCCCGGCAAGGCCAGTTTTCCTTTCCTAGCAGATTGGAATACGTGGTTGGCCAGTTTTTCGTCTAACCAAGCATTTCTATCCCACACTATAGATGCCATTGTCATGGTTCGGTCGGATGCGTGGCAGTTCTCCTCGATCACCGCAAGTCCTGGCCAAATGTCGTATCCATGCAAGTCCACCAGCATCACGCTTTTCGCGTTCGTTGGAACCATTGACTTCAACGTCTGACGTACCAAGCTTGTTCCTCCTGCCTCTTGCTTGAGTTCTTGTACGTCGGTGAGCTTTCTTCCTAGATGTGGCAGCTCGGACTTCGCCTGCGACAATCGGGTTTAATTCAGAGAAAGATTTCATAACTGGATTGCGAAGTTTCTGGAACATCCTGCCTCCGGCGAGTTGAAGTCGTTCCTTGGTAGCATCTCTACGTCGTAAATTGTTCCGCTCTTGAAGCCCGGCATGTTCCTGAAGACGCTTCCGCTTCCCTTCACGAGAATTGCGAGGCCAGCCTTGGTTTGCAAACTGATGATATCACATGGGGTAGCGGCAGGCCTATACCCCCACCCCCCGCGATCCAAAAATGCAGGCCCGGGTCCAAAGTCCCGGAGCGCTTCCCGTACACTGAATCCTCGGTTCAACAGTGGTTTTTTGGATTCAATTCCATGATCGCGAAAATGCATGAAAGCAGCCTTCTCGAAGATCCATGTGATGTCTTTGACGGTCAGGTTCCTATCCTTCTGCATCAAAGACTGCCTGGAATGAATTTCTCACTTCTCATGGACTAACTGCTAAGGGAATCCTCTTTAGATTCTTGAACCCGCTCACGTATACTTACTTACAATCACACAGTCTTCCTGTCGGCACACACAAAACTCTTTCATCCTATCGAGCAATTTGGTCAGCAGCTCCAAAAAGTGCAATGCATGTTCAGACCAAGGATCGCCCACATGAAGCGAACCTTGCGTACGTTCGATTCTTTGTCGACTTTTCCTTGTTTTTCGTCCTTCTCATCGTCTTCGTTTTCCTCCTCCATGTCGTCGTCGTCGTTCTGCTCTGCGTCCATGTCCACGTCTGCTTCCTCCTCACTTTCTTCCTTCTTGGCGAAGTCCTCCTTGGTCGCTTCGTTTAACCTGACAGAAAAGAAAACACATATACTACTTACATCATGATGATGAAGATGAACCCAAACTCCGCATTGCCTCTCGGTGAGCAAATTCTGCGCACGATTGGGCAACACCACAATTGCCATGCTGTTCGTAGGGCTGGAGGCCAATATGTTCGTGATCGCCGTGAGGATGCCACTTGTTTTCGTTGCAGTCACGATTCCCGCAGTCGGCAGTGAGCACCACACGACATTTATGTTGGCAGCTTCCTGCCTGATGTATGTCTGGACCGAGGGCAATACCGTGCTCTCCATGTCACGCGTAGTGGTGTGGAACAAGCGCAGATTGTCCGTCATGTACAAGCCTACTTTCTTCCATGCTCGGTCGTGCGCCTCCTGCAACAAATTGACTTCAGACCTAACTAGAGGCTTTGTTAAGCGGATTCCTGTATACATTCGGCTCGTGTCCTCCATCTGCTCCACGATGTTGTTCCTCGCCTTCTCCATGTCTGCGGTCCGCCTCAGGTGCACACCGTGCGTACGAGCTAGACCCTGGACTCTCACGCAATTGCTGATGCATTCAATCAAGTGACTGCAATGAATCCTGTTCGTATTGGGCTTCGTCCGACAGAACTAATTCCTTCCACGAGGTAAAGGCGGCTTTGTTTGCCTTCTCCAACGCTCGAGTCGTGCGACACTGCGATTGGGCGATGAAGTCATTGACCACACACCCCTTGGCCTGAGAGTTTGGTTTAAGGGGAAACGGCAATAATGAAAAAAGAACTTATACCAAAGACTGGAGCCAGAAGCAAGGTTTAGAAGGGTTCCCTTTTACGGGTCTCCCTCATGCCTCGAGAACGAAGGGCAGCCTCTCCCAGCTGAATCCGTTCGATGCCGACTTAATGGATGCTGCGAGCTCGTTGTCCAGGAGCCTCAGTGTTATCTTTAACTTTGCTGATCCACCCTGCCGGAATTGACTGGTTTGCTTTCATGATTTAATATCCGAAGTTGTTTTTCAACTTGGAAGGTATTTGCGGCACCTCCATTCCACAGCACATGGAGTGAATCCAAGCCTAATTGATGTTGAATATATCAAGGAAGCGATCTCCAAACATATATAAATTCAAGGAAACCAAACCAAATCTGGTAAAGTTCAAGGAAACCAAACCAAATCCAAATCCGAATCAGGGAAACACAAACAAAAACTTAAAAAATCAATCACATTTTCCGTCTTGGGCCAACTTCGAAAACGCGATCGATTTTCCAGAAAACCAATCACAATTATATATTGCAAAAAATGATCAATCACAATCTCGGTGTTGGGCCGTTGGCCAAAACGTGATCGATTCATTTTTGCAATATCAAAACGCGATCGATTTTCCAGAAAACCAATCACACTTTCGGCCGTGAGCCAACTTCCAAATTGTGATTGATTCTGTCCGGCCAAATGGTTTCCTTGATTTTCTGTAAATTCCAGGAAGCCATCGCCAAACATATATAAATTCAAGGAAGCCATCGCCAAACATATATAAATTCAAGGAAACCATCGCCAAACATATATAAATTCAAGGAAACCAAACCAAATCGGGTAATAGTTCAAGGAAACCAAACCAAATCGGATAATAATTAAAGGAAACCAAACTGCCGGGCAGCCCGCGGTCGAACATTTCCTGCTGCTGCACAACTGTCTCCGTTGGGAACATTTTCTGCAACTTCGGCAAAATGTACAACCACAGCAAGACGATGTCGTGAAGCTCCATCTGCTTCTCGTCGGAGAGTTGTGCTGCTTTCTGCCAAGCTACATCATGTGCACATTACGACACGCTCATCGAAGCAAACCCAATAATTGAACTCTGTGGAACAGTACGGCCTTGGCTTTGGTGCTGGATCTCGTGGTCACCTCGCGATTGAAGTCCTGGCCATGATACGAATGAATTTATACCACTGTTTCATTTGTGTCATATTGCTAACTGAACAATATGACGTCCTTGATGACACGTGTCGCCCACGCGCTCGCAGATCCGTCCGTTGTTTGCATGATGGACCCCCATAGCTCACTCTGCCTGAAGCGTTGAACCTGCCTCTGTTGATTTGGCAGCCACCAATCAGCTGCCAGTACGTCGATCGGCATACCTGTCAAAAGACCGCTCAGGAAAACACAAGCTGAAGCGGTTCAGGGTTGAGGCAAGGCTTAAGGGTTGATTAGGGTTGCGCCAATCCTGAGACTTCATGCTTGTAGTCGTCGTAGTGAGCTCGGATGATTTCTCTGAATTCGGCTGTCGATCTGAGCCTCAGATGTGGTGGATGGTGTTGAACCAGTAGAGCGGAGAGGTTGCACTGCGGGCTGTTACACAAGAGAAAAGCCGAGCAGCAGATTCATAATCAGGTTCTTCCGTCCGGTGTTGATTTTGTGTTTGGATACAGTGACTCTCTTGTTATAGTTGGCAACCGCAGCGCCGAGAGCATCCCGGAGGGGCGCCTTCTTGGATCTTCCTCCCTGATTCTGTTCAATTTCGATTGCGGCTGCCATTTCTGCAGCCAAGACCAGCGGACTCGGTGCTTGCTTCTCTGCAGTAAGATAACCATTGCCTCAACGGAACACTGATTTCTGCGGAGTTTGAATTTATGAAACTCACATTGCGATGCTCAACATGAGTGCATGTGCGGCCAAGCAGCGAAGTGCCTGGTAGTGATACTCAGCGGGATTTGCGTGGTAGGAGAAGCTGCATCTGATGTAACGGAACGAGTTCAGGGTGAACACGAGTTGTGCGTCGTGCAGTTCTTCGTCTGTCAATTCCAGGTGGTAAACAATGCAGACAATGGCTTGCATGATCGTCAACTTCGTTTGTCCGTCCGTAACACCGACAGCAAAGTCGTCTCCGTGCTCGCTGAAAGATCGATCACCTCTGGATTTACTATTTATTGTCAGGGGCATTGAACTTGAAGTTCCTGTGCTACATCATCGCTGCAGACTAGGCACTTTGGCAGTGAGGAAACTTCACGTCCACTGACTCGCTGGGGCGGTAGCCACGCAACAGAAACTCCAAGAAGTGCGTTTTTGTTTGTACGTTTGCTGCATGAAGCCCGTTCTTCATGTTGTGATCAAACATGAACGCCGACAAGGGAAGCCAACCCTCAGTGTTCTCTAAAGGGACGCAGGTGATAACTCTCTGCTCCGTGGTCGCCGGCTGCGTCATGACTAAGTTGTTGATGGCCTGTCAAGGGGTCACACGACAATGTTATCCACTGCAAAAGTGCGACACTGGTTTTGCCCGAGCCTCTTTCATGCTGTCTTTTGTCATGCGGTCTGCAACTTGTTGCCCGATGTTTCCTTTCTTCAGCATAACCTCGAACTGTGCATGAATCTTCTGCATAACGGCCGGCATCTCCGGCGTGTCCGTGTCATTCGTCGCCATTCTTGCTACGTTTCGTCAGAACCGGGCTATCCGTGCTTTCAGGACTAGCCAAATGCTGAGCAATCACGAGAAGTTAAGTGCAGGGGCAGATTCAGGTCAGGGCACACGACACGAACTGCACGGATGGGACACTTCTCTGTCTTATCGCGGCACAAAGTACGTCACTGCATCCTTGAAGTTCGTGTTGAACTCAAGTTTGTCGAGTTACATCCTTGAAACTCGTCTTGACCATGTTCGCCTTCGCCCTGCGATCTGGTGTGCGCAGAGAAACCAGACTCGGCCAGCACATCTTACCTCCTCCGGAATGCCACCCTGAGGTGGAAAGCTTCGTGGCGGTGCGGAGGTGCAAGCTGGACGTTCATCATTCCTGAGTTAGACTGAAAGTTCAATAGATAGTAGTGGAAGCAGTCTTACCACATCTAAACAACCGGATTCCAAACCAAGATTCCTCGAGGTCTCGGTCCGTTTCTTATGAATTCCAGTCTGGGGTATTCCTCCTGCCTGACCCCTGTTGCGACGCTGCGGTAGTACGTTGCAGCACGACGAAGATGCGGATAGTGCTTTTCAATGGATTCCGCCAGCTCCAGTACCTGTTGAGCTCTTTTTCCTCCAGTTTGGGCCCGGTTGTTGCAGTCGTTGTATTTATTTGTCTGAAAAACTCTTCCGTGTCGCTGCGAACAGCAGTGGGCCAGCACAGTAGCGGTGCTTGACTGGCCTGCTTGTCACTCATGTACATTTTCATGATGGCAAATACGTCACTCTGGTTGCCGCAGTTCCTCATGCGAACAGGTACGCGTTCTGATAGCTGAATGCCACGGCCATGATCCGGCAGAGCTGCAAACAGGGCCCAAATTCAGGGATGCTTCTGGCTCGGATTGACATCTGCCTTACACTTTGATGCTCCCCGCCTTCGCGTGGAAGAAACTGGAAGACATGTGGCACCCGCTTGTCAGACTTGCCTTCGGCTCGTTCCTGATACGCATGGAAAAACTGCACCGATTGTGGAAGGAGCTCGTCCCACTTGCGAACCTGCGGCAGACTGCAGCTTCTAATGTGCGGCCTCAAACTTACCCGACTGCGTGTGCTGAGTTGGAGCTCATAGTCTGGCCTGCGTCACATGTTCGCACTGCATCATCATTCCTTTATCTCGAAACATCGGCCCGAGACTGTCCGTGAGGATTCTGCTGATGTCTTGAGGTGTCTGGATGTCCGTAGTTTGATTTAAAGCCGTTGTCACCAGGGCCAGTGTGGCGTCTCAGTAAACACATTCAGCTCATCAACAGTGCATTGCTGTGCATCAGCTACCACGCAGCAAAAAACTAACTTAAAGAACAGAATCCCTGCTGCCGAGTATCCCACATCCTCATGCGTGTGGCCTACCTGAAGATGGTTGTGTGAACTTGCTCGGAAATAGTTCATTTGCACCAAAGCGCATAGAAGCTTTGAAGTGCTCTGATGGCGAACTTCTTTCGTTGTGTTGTCTGCTTGTAAGTAGAACCTTGGTTCACCGATAGTTGCGTCGGAGTGATAAACTGAGACACGCGGTGCCAGAGTCATGCCAGGACACTCGTGGGGAAAAGGAAGATTCTTTCTTCTGTACCAGGAGAATGCCGTGTCCATCGCGCGCATGAGCTCAGAAGCAGCACAGCCACATACAGGCACATACAGGCACACCGGCGGCCGGACCGCAACAAAAAGAAGCACTCGAATCCGGAATGCGGTTGAGCTGCAATCTCCAACGTCCAATTCGCCCCAAGGCCCATGCCCTCATCACATGTGTAGAAGAATGCACCAACTCCGTGCACCAGGACAAGGGTGATGGTTACGTGGATGCCTCACAGGAATGCTGGGGAGTCGACTACTGAAATGTGTCACGGTTGCACTGCGGACACATGGGTTGCAACTCATCCCTCATGCTAATCAAGGCAAGACACGTGGATTCTTCTCAAACGCGGACAATTTCGGAGTTCGTTGATCTGGAAATTTCGGGAGCATGGCTTTCGCCTTGTCGTAGCTGTCCAGTATGACACAAAGCAAGTCTCGTTGTGTTTTGCTACGTTCACGTGCTTGCCAATAGACCTCACGGTCCCTCCATTGTGTGATATGATGATCAAGAAGCTCGTTGCATAGTCGTACATGGAGGGTGAAGTCCTTCTTGCTCTCTGCGATGGCTGCTTTTAGTTTGGAGCAGGTAAAACATAAAGAGTGCGTGGACTTCTTCCTGAAACGAAGGCACGGTGACCAGCGCACAAACTCCGAGTAGAAGAGCGACCTTCCTGCCACATTCACATCCTGGGATCCCCTTGCACAAAATGCTTGGTACTGCGTGAATAAGGTGCTTCCGCTGCTGTGTGGCAGCTCTCGGACTGGCAATTGCGTAGGATCCGTATCAAAACTGATCTGCTCCGTTGCTGTCTGCATCTTGTAAGCAATGAGTCGTGTCAACATCCGTTTCTGCAACTCGGGCGTGCTGGTAGACAAGACCTCCGCTGTAGTGAACCTTGGACTTGCCATGCACCCTCCGACTCGAAAAGTACAAATCACAATCCTGCACCATGTTTCTATCACAAAGAAGCCAAGACGCTTCGTGGTCATCGACTCTGCTGCACTGTGGTACATGTGCATAAAGAAAACTCTCAGAGAAGCCTGCTTCAAAGCTGGCCGTTTCGACGAACTCATTTTCCGTAGGTCCATCCCATGACAAACGGATTTGCAGCGCCTCAGCCTGCTCCGTCCGATTCCTAGAAGGCACAGAAAAGCCTGCCTGCAAACTGCATGACCTGCGATACTGTAGCGCAGCTTCTTCCCGCCACCTTGTTGTAAAGACCACAACAATCCGTCCTGGGCCGCTTTGGACAAGCTCCAGAAACGAGAGCACACGTTCGTCATGGTTTTTTTCGGTACGTGGCAGCCGCGTTCACAGCTGCAGGGATGCTTGCAAGCCTGTGCAATGCGCTTCGGTCTCATGCCGTTCTTGCTGTACGCATCCATTTCCCTATCTTCATCGCAGCGCACCGAGTGCAAACACTCCAGCCGGTCCAGGGTCAGGTCCACACGTGCCCACGCGGTACTTGAGGAGGAGGAGGAGCTTTCATCGTCGGATTCGTAGGATTCGTCTTCGTCGGATTCGGATGGCCTTGGCAATCCGGGTTTAGGTTCAAGGTTCAGCCTGAACATAATAGACCCCAAACCCTTGCTGGGACACAGACTCTGACTCCGTCAATTCGTAGCGCTGCAGCCCACCAGTTCTGCGTTTCTTCTTCCTCGACTCAGACTCTGACTCTGTCAATTCGTACCGCTGCAGCGGAATATTGCGTTGAATACGTCGTTCTGGGATACTTTGACTGCTGGAGCTGGGAGCTCCATTCATGAAGCCTTGCAGATCGAACTGCGGCGGCATAGCTGCTGTGTTCCTGACTTAATTCTCAAGTCATGCTGCCCTGAGCCATGTTCATTGTATTCAGGATTGGTCTGACATTGGTTTCATCCTATTGTAGGTCTACTTGACTCCCCGGTTCAGTCATACTGAGCCACACAAACAGAGCAATGAGCTTCCACAAGCTTGCTGCAAAAGTGCCGGACAACCGATTGCATTGCGGGCGATTCCGCAACTGAGACGCATTTCTTTTATGTGCGCGACTCTCCTAACACATGCGTGACATCTACCGCACTGCACAAAACGCAAATGGCGGCCCCGATGCTTCGAAAGTGCATCATGTTGCCTCCCAAATCATGGAGATCCTGCAAGATTGAAGCTCTGGTGGTCCCAATGCATGGATATGGCCAAAAAGGAAACATACTGCTGCCCTGGGACACGCTCTGACAGGTTCTCCAGACTCAGCTTGTTGATGGGAGCGCCCATCAGCAGCATCACCTCTCTGCCTGTCAAAATACCCGATGGATGAAATTGCCTCATGTTGCCTCCCAACTCATGGAGCTCCTACATATGGACTGCAGGCCTAGTAAATATCGTTGATGTTTTCCCAGAACCAGGAATCGGCCGCCAGGTGTGAGGCACTGTAGCGGCCTGCATCGATTCTCTGGGCAAGACAATGGCAACTGCCTCACACCCTGGCCTTCCTTTCTTCATGACATGCGTTCGTCGCAGAGACTGCGACGTGTTGACCATTTCCATTGAGCCTGACAACTCAGGCAACAGTCAGCTTGCCTTCTTGCTTGTCAGTGACTGGCCTCCGTTCTTTGCCCAGACCAAGTCCAAGAGGTCCATTTCCCTTGTTGTTGAAACTTGGGATGCTGCTTTCGGGCAAGCAGCTTCGAAGCAGCCATGGGCTCGCTTCCTGGATACCTTAAGTCAATGTGTCCGAAGGTAATAATGGGAACCCGAAACCCTGAACCGAGGACCAAGCGTTGTTCTCTCTTGCCCAGATGTTGTGTTGTGCAGGCCACTTCACGTGCTTCTTCTTTGTGTTCCTGTCTCGACGAGGGAACTACATACCGGAACACATGTTTTTTGGCTGCTACATTATTGCGATCCTGCGTCTTGTTCTTCCATGACTTCGTCTCTCCCTCGCGTGGCACACCGCTGGGTGAGAACTGTGCAACAAGAGGTCTGTCCTTGGAAAGCATGACATGCATAACGGCACTGAACCTGCATCTGCATCAAAACAAAGCCAAGTCTCCAGGAGTATTTTGGTTTGCAATGCATTTCCCTGAGAACTTCCTCTGTGTAGGACTGAAAGTTCTGCTTGGCGTCGGAATGCAAGCAATCCCGTCTGGCCAACAGAATATACAGTCGTTTGCGACTGATCGGGCTTCCATGCTGCAGCCTTGCTCTGG
This sequence comes from Symbiodinium sp. CCMP2592, assembly GCA_905221615.1. Lineage (NCBI taxonomy): Eukaryota > Dinophyceae > Suessiales > Symbiodiniaceae > Symbiodinium > Symbiodinium sp. CCMP2592. The sequence goes on from CAJNDT010000234.1 coordinate 136,447, forward strand.
TGGCGTCTGACACTCAGTTGGCGAATCTTATGTGCAGCTCGAGCGCGGATCTATCATCAACACTGCCATTTCATACCTCGATCAGGCCATGTTCAAGCTGAGCCGTCGACGGATTTGATTGCTGTAGCCAAGCGTCGTTCGTAGCTGTGATTTCACAGTCTGCTTGAAGATCTTCATACATCGCTCGAACCCCATGACATTCTCCAAGATAACCATCTCAGTTGCTTGCTTGACATTCTCCAAGACAGCCATCATCTCAGTTGCTTGATCATGTTGACAAGTTGCTGGGGGGTTTATTACCTTGATGTTCCTGATTGTTTTCCATAGCTGCTTCGCATTCTTATCTTCCAGCATCTTGGATAAATGATGGAGCATCGAAAATGGAGTGCATGGGAAGCCAGACACATAGAGGGATACCTGCACATTGTTTGCAATGTCACTGACAGACTTCCTGCAGGTCCGGCCGGCCTTGTCTTGCAACCAACTAACATTCGCTTTCAACATATCGTCTGCAAGCCTGAGTGACTTCATGTGCTTGGACTGGATAGCACAGACTTGCCAAGCAGCCTCCCCGGAAACTGAGTCACAGCGGGACTCCTTCAAAGTCGAAGTTCCTTTGCAGAAACTCTCGTGCACTTCTTTTTCGTTCACTTCCTGACCTTAGCAGCAACCCAGAAAACCTTAGGATGGTACTACTTGCAAGTCCATGTTCAGATGAGGTACAAATGAGCGACCTGTTCCTTTCCCAAGAGCATACGTAACACCATCAGAGGTGTTTCTGTTCCACTGCCTGAGGTTCCGCTTACAGGGCTGACGCATGAGGGCTCAGAGCCGATGTGCCAAGTGGCAATCCGACACATAAGTAAGAGTTCGTTCCTGCATGTCTTTTTTGAAGCGGGCCATTCCTGCCGAGATACTTAAGGCTGCACTGTGCAATGGAACTCAGGTTTCAGGCCTGGACACAGTCGTAGAAAATCACCGGCGAAGTCCAAGTAGTTGAGTTGATTATCACTCAACTTGTCGTTGGACTCCGGGTCCAGCTCCTCCATGTTCAAATTCATGATATTCCTTTCCTACAGCTGTCGCCAGTTCTCCTTCGACGTGCTGCTGCTGCTGCTGCTAGAGATGCGCCGTAGTATCGTCATGGCAATGGAAAAGATGGCTAATTTCCGTCGAATGTCTGAATCTGTCTGTTTACTTGTGAATCTACATTGCTTTGGGCCTGGATTGCCGTGATGCCAGGCAAGCATGCTTCCAACTAACTTCTGGTGCAAGCATAACAGCTGAGTGCCTTGCCACCTGCTTGCATTCTTGCGTGCTGTAGCAGACCTTGGATGTAACTACGTGGTGTTCTTCCCAAACCATCCAGAACAAGGTGACTGAGGCGTTGGCACGATACTTGAACTGGTCCACCCCATGTCTCCATTTCCCAGCCTGGTGGGAAACTTGAATGAACCACACCAGATTAAACAATAAACTTGCCTCAGGATGGGGCAAAACCAAGTAGGCCACACCTGTGCGAGCAGCGCAAAGCAATCTTGTTACGGGTTCGACCAGGGGGCATGAAAGACACAAAGCATCGCCGGAAGGTTTTTTGCCTCAGCGTACTGTCTGCTGAGTGATGATTTCAAAAACTCTATGCGCAGGGATTAGGCTTCCTGTGCATCTGTACGTAGAGAGGCCCGGACCAGGTTTTTTTTCCTACCTGCTATTTGTTTGGCACCAATTAGCTGACGTCTCCCAAACCTGGTCTGTTCCTGTTGGGAAGCTGCGTGTGAGCCTGGAAAATCACTGTCCTAGCGCTGCTACTGTCTAGGTCCGTAACTACATCAGGGCTCACAAAAACTTCCTAGTGTACATGGACCCAATCACTGCTTGGTCCAATCGTCAAACTCATATCTGCTGCCATCGCCGTAGGTCATGCCCCAATCGACATAGCTGCAGTTTTCTAGCCCTTTGCCGGGCTGTGAGCCTGGCCCTTTGCCAAGGCCCTTTCCGGGGCTAACCGGGTCCTTTCCCTTCCTCTGCCTGTTCTGCTCTTCTGGCTTTTCTTCCTTTCCTTTGGTTCCTTTGGTGGAATCCGTCGACGAGGCAGCCTGCAGCTTCCGTTTTTCCATTGTCTCTTTGACTTCAAGGTCCCATAACAAGGCCTTAGCTTCATCCACTTCCTTTTGCGACATGCACCATATCTGTCTTGTTCCTGACTTCTTGTAGACATCCACCACGGCGTTAAAGAGAGCTCTTCCCTTCACTGGTGAAAATTCTGGTCCTTTGCCGGTAGCTCCCAAGTTGTCACATTTCCCATTTCCCTTGTCTCTTCCTTTCGCCCTGTACGTTTGGTTGAGCTTGCTGAACTCCCACACGTAGCCAAGTTTCGGGAAGTAAGTAAGATCACCCGGCATCTGAATCCGTGGAGGTTCTTCGTTTTCTTCCTGTCTTTGCTGTTGTTCCTGTTCTCGGCGATGCACTTCCTCATACTCTGCCGTAGCGTCAGCGACATACTGCTCCAAGAACTCCGAAATCTCCGTTACCCGGCCTTCCACTCCGTCCATGCCTTCGGTAAGGTGCTTCACTGCTTCCTGGAGGTCCTTGATTGAGTTCGGTTCCACGCTAAAAAACTTGAGTGCGTGGTCTTGCTTCTCTTTCATATCGTCTACTTCCTTGACGATGTTCTTCAGCTGCTCCTCTGACTTCAGGACAGTTTCCTCGGACTGCTTCACCTTCTCGACAACTCCACTCGCACTTGCAACGGCCTCTTCAACGCGGCGGACCGCATCCTCTGCATTGGCTTCCCACTCGTCGTGTTTGTCTCGCTTCTCCTGTTCTGCTGCTGCCTCTTCGAGCTTCTTCCTGGCAAACTCCTTCAACTGCTCTTCTTGCATCCCGTGGGTTGGATGCACTACTGGTGGTGTTGCTGCCGTTGGATCTTCTGGTCGCGCTGTCGCCTCGGAGGTTGATGCTTCGGCCCCCGTGTATGTGTCCTCCTCCTCCTCCTCCTCCTCCATTAGACGCGCCCGCCTGGCCTTCTTCCTCCTGCGTCTCGTCTCCTCTTCGTTGTCCTCCTCCGGCTTGGCCGTCCCCTTGTTGATCTGGTTCATGAAGATGTGGGCGGCGACGCACAGCAATGCCAAAGCAAGCAGCAAGTCCGTCAGCGTCATGATGCAAAGGGCTACGTGCGGCCTTCTTCTCCTTTTGGAAGCTTGAGAGATTACTGCTCACTGCATCACACTGACACAATCATGGACTGGCATCCGAACCACTTCCGAAATCACTTCCGAAACCTTCCCGGCCTCCCTGGCGTCGTCGTGGTCGTGGTGGTCATGGTGGTCGTGGTCATGCCTGCAGGTCGCGAGCCACACGGGGGGTTTAGGGTGTGAGAGACATCAGCGCCAAGTTTAAGACGTGCGGTTTCCGTCGTTCTTGTACGTCTCGAGGAATACATTGACCACTTTCCTGTCAGAGACATCACTACCCAGCACTTCTTAAGGGCATGCGCCGGGCCTCGCTGCCACCTTCCAGGAATCCGTTGTGAGACTTCACCTGGGAGGTTCAAAGGCTGAAGTGGATGGTGGGTCGTGTCCGTGTGAGCACACTCGAAACCGGACGACATTTTGCACGCACATCCGTAGCTCTGATCTTCATAATGACATGAATCTGAAGTCATTACGGAAGATTGATGTGAAACCTCTGTCCAGGGACACATACGTGAACTCCATGTCAAAAACAATGTCCCTGAATCTCATGCTCGACCACCGCGAATATTCAATGCGAAGTGCTCTATGTTCTTCCTGAGGTTTTGTAATGTTGTCCGTTGTGTCTCCGTCGTGTTCTGCTTCAGGTCATTCTGCCCCTCGTCCAAAACCAAGTACGCTGTGGCCAGGACTGCCCTCACCAAGTCCGCCTTGCTTGCGTCGTTCATTTGTCGTATGTACGGTGAGACAGTTGGAAAAAGCTGCTCAAACACTTTGGCGTAGTAGTAGTGGCCCGACGTCTCCATAATTTGTTCCATCCGGCCCTTCGAAACTATGAATTCCGTGAATTGAGACTTTCTCCTCTCGGACGCCCCCTTTGGATGAGAAGGCTTTCCTTTCCTGTTTTGAAAACTTGTCGACCCACTCATCTAGGAATGCGTTGTTGCCCTTGGCCTCCGCCAGAGCACGTGCCCACCATGCAGCGGCCATCAGGCTGGCTCGTCTTTCCTCCGTCATGGGGGGCTGTGCACCCTCCGGTTCCTTGGTGGGCTTTGTACCTGAAGGCTCCTGCGTCGGCATCTTATTGCTTGGGACCCTCGGGATTTCCGGGATGTCGTCTGACGGGCCGCTTTGCTTGTGGTCGTTGGTGCCGTCCTTCTCCTCGAGCTGCTGGAACTTTGCCAAGAAGCGATTCCCCCACTGTTCCTGTTCACGCCGCATTGCAAAAATGCCCTGCAGAATCTGGTTCTCCTCGTAGCGCAGCCTCTGCAACTCCATTGTACTTTTGTTCTTTTCTTCCTCGTGGGTCGTTCGAAGGAAAGCTACTTCCTCCGTGATCTCCTTGAGGCGCGTGTGTGTCCACAGCACCGACTTCTCGATGCCGTCGAGTCGTTGCATCACATTGTCCATACGTTGTGCTACTGATGCTTGAAGAATTTGAATGCGAATGCTGATGCTGTTTGCTTCTGCAGCAACCTCGTCCTCGTCCAATCCCGCCAAAGCCTCCGCCTCCTCCTTAGCCTGTCTCTTCCTCTTCTTTTTCTTGTCTGGTTCGTCGTCGTTGTCGTGGTGGTGCATGTGTAGATGTTGATGCCCATGTACATCAGAACCACCAAAAGTAGGAGCTCAATGACGGTCACCATCACTAGGGGCAGGACCTACGTTGCCAAATATCAAATAGTTGCTATGCGTGCTTGATTTGGCACAATCCTGCGTCACACAGTCAGAGATTCACATTCAAACCAAGCGCTGAGGTCCAAAGTCACGCCTGCACGGCTTCACCTCCCTCCTACCTTCTTCCCTTTTGGGCGAGCACTCATTGCATCACACAGCCATGGACTGCTCGTGCTGCACCGTTCCTGAAACTGCCACGTCTGAAGCACAGAGTTTACAAGTGCCACTGCCCAGCCTCCAGTGAGCATGTTGGTGTGCTCGTCCGTCGTGCTTCTAGGTGAGGAGTACGTAGGCCTTTCGTGCGAGAGACATCACCGCCGAGCTTAAGACGTGCCACTTCCCAGCCTCCAGTCAGCATGTCCGCTTTATCATCCCAGCAGGTTCATGGTGCAGGGCGAGGTACCCCCGTCCCGCACCATGAACCTTCTGGGATGATGTAGCCACCGTCAAGGCCTTCCTGCAGGTCACAACCAGGCGCAGCAATGTAAGCATGGATTCTGGCAGTCCTTGTAGATCTCGGCGATCGGGATCGTTGTGACTGAGTCGGACTTAAATCTAAGTCATGTCCCCCGAATTGCAGGTGAGGTTGGCGTTGGGAGGGGCATGCTAGGAATCTGTCTGTATGCTTTACTTTTTGTATGGCTCTGGGCCTGGATTGCCGTGCGAACGAGACAGCTGAGGGCCTTGCCGCCTGCTTGCATTCTTGCGTGCTGTAGCGGACCTTGGATGTAACTACGTGCTGTTCTTCCCAACCCATCCACAACAACGTGACTGAGGCGTTGGCATGATACTTGAACTGGTCCACTTCACGTCTCCATTTCCCAGCCTGGCGGGAAACTTGAATGAACCACACCAGATTGAACAATAAACTTGCATCAGGATGGGGCAAAACCAAGTAGGCCACACCTGTGCGAGCAGAGCAAAGCAATCTTGTTATGGGTTCGACCAGGGGGCATGAACGACACAAAGCATCGCCGGAAGGTTTTTTGCCTCAGCGTACTGTCTGCTGAGTGATGATTTCAAAACTCTATGCGCAGGGATTAGGCTTCCTGTGCATCTGTACGTAGAGAGGCCCGGACCAGGTTTTTTT
>CAJNDT010000234.1:142501-235001 GCA_905221615.1 Symbiodinium sp. CCMP2592
TCGCGCGCATGAGCTCAGAAGCAGCACAGCCACATACAGGCACATACATGCACACCGGCGGCCGGACCGCAACAAAAAGAAGCACTCGAATCCGGAATGCGGTTGAGCTGCAATCTCCAACGTCCAATTCGCCCCAAGGCCCATGCCCTCATGACATGTGTAGAAGAATGCACCAACTCCGTGCACCAGGACAAGGGTGATGGTTACGTGGATGCCTCACAGGAATGCTGGGGAGTCGACCACTGAAATGTGTCACGGTTGCACTGCGGACACATGGGTTGCAACTCATCCCTCATGCTAATCAAGGCAAGACACGTGGATTCTTCTCAACCGCGGACAATTTCGGAGTTCGTTGATCTGGAAATTTCGGGAGCATGGCTTTCGCCTTGTCGTAGCTGTCCAGTATGATACAAAGCAAGTCTCGTTGTGTTTTGCTACGTTCACGTGCTTGCCAATAGACCTCACGGTCCCTCCATTGTGTGATATGATGATCAAGAAGCTCGTTGCATAGTCGTACATGGAGGGTGAAGTCCTTCTTGCTCTCTGCGATGGCTGCTTTTAGTTTGGAGCAGGTAAAACATACAGAGTGCGTGGACTTCTTCCTGAAACGAAGGCACGGTGACCAGCGCACAAACTCCGAGTAGAAGAGCGACCTTCCTGCCACATTCACATCCTGGGATCCCCTTGCACAAAATGCTTGGTACTGCGTGAATAAGGTGCTTCCGCTGCTGGGTGGCAGCTCTCGGACTGGCAATTGCGTAGGATCCGTATCAAAACTGATCTGCTCCGTTGCTGTCTGCATCTTGTAAGCAATGAGTCGTGTCAACATCCGTTTCTGCAACTCGGGCGTGCTGGTAGACAAGACCTCCGCTGTAGTGAACCTTGGACTTGCCATGCACCCTCCGCCTCGAAAAGTACAAATCACAATCCTGCACCATGTTTCTATCACAAAGAAGCCAAGACGCTTCGTGGTCATCGACTCTGCTGCACTGTGGTACATGTGCATAAAGAAAACTCTCAGAGAAGCCTGCTTCAAAGCTGGCCGTTTCGACGAACTCATTTTCCGTAGGTCCATCCCATGACAAACGGATTTGCAGCGCCTCAGCCTGCCCCGTCCGATTCCTAGAAGGCACAGAAAAGCCTGCCTGCAAACTGCATGACCTGCGATACTGTAGCGCAGCTTCTTCCCGCCACCTTGTTGTAAAGACCACAACAATCCGTCCTGGGCCGCTTTGGACAAGCTCCAGAAACGAGAGCACACGTTCGTCATGGTTTTTTTCGGTACGTGGCAGCCGCGTTCACAGCTGCAGGGATGCTTGCAAGCCTGTGCAATGCGCGTCGGTCTCATGCCGTTCTTGCTGTACGCATCCATTTCCCTATCTTCATCGCAGCGCACCGAGTGCAAACACTCCAGCCGGTCCAGGGTCAGGTCCACACGTGCCCACGCGGTACTTGAGGAGGAGGAGGAGCTTTCATCGTCGGATTCGTAGGATTCGTCTTCGTCGTATTCGGATGGCCTTGGCAATCCGGGTTTAGGTTCAAGGTTCAGCCTGAACATAATAGACCCCAAACCCTTGCTGGGACACAGACTCTGACTCCGTCAATTCGTAGCGCTGCAGCCCACCACTTCTGCGTTTCTTCTTCCTCGACTCAGACTCTGACTCTGTCAATTCGTACCGCTGCAGCGGAATATTGCGTTGAATACGTCGTTCTGGGATACCTTGACTGCTGGAGCTGGGAGCTCCATTCATGAAGCCTTGCAGATCGAACTGCGGCGGCATAGCTGCTGTGTTCCTGACTTAATTCTCAAGTCATGCTGCCCTGAGCCATGTTCATTGTCTTCAGGATTGGTCTGACATTGGTTTCATCCTATTGTAGGTCTACTTGACTCCCCGGTTCAGTCATACTGAGCCACACAAACAGAGCAATGAGCTTCCACAAGCTTGCTGCAAAAGTGCCGGACAACAGATTGCATTGCGGGCGATTCCGCAACTGAGACGCATTTCTTTTATGCGCGCGACTCTCCTAACACATGCGTGACATCTACCGCACTGCACAAAACGCAAATGGCCGCCCCGATGCTTCGAAAGTGCATCATGTTGCCTCCCAAATCATGGAGATCCTGCAAGATTGAAGCTCTGGTGGTCCCAATGCATGGATATGGCCAAAACGGAAACATACTGCTGCCCTGGGACACGCTCTGACAGGTTCTCCAGACTCAGCTTGTTGATGGGAGCGCCCATCAGCAGCATCACCTCTCTGCCTGTCAAAATACCCGATGGATGAAATTGCCTCATGTTTCCTCCCAACTCATGGAGCTCCTACATATGGACTGCAGGCCTAGTAAATATCGTTGATGTTTTCCCAGAACCAGGAATCGGCCGCCAGGTGTGAGGCACTGTAGCGTCCTGCATCGATTCTCTGGGCAAGACAATGGCAACTGCCTCACACCCTGGCCTTCCTTTCTTCATTACATGCGTTCGTCGCAGAGACTGCGACGTGTTGACCATTTCCATTGAGCCTGACAACTCAGGCAACAGTCAGCTTGCCTTCTTGCTTGTCAGTGACTGGCCTCCGTTCTTTGCCAAGACCAAGTCCAAGAGGTCCATTTCCCTTGTTGTTGAAACTTGGGATGCTGCTTTCGGGCAAGCAGCTTCGAAGCAGCCATGGGCTCGCTTCCTGGATACCTTAAGTCAATGTGTTCGAAGGTAATAATGGGAACCCGAAACCCTGAACCGAGGACCAAGCGTTGTTCTCTCTTGCCCAGATGTTGTGTTGTGCAGGCCACTTCACGTGCTTCTTCTTTGTGTTCCTGTCTCGACGAGGGAACTACATACCGGAACACATGTTTTTTGGCTGCTACATTATTTCGATCCTGCGTCTTGTTCTTCCATGACTTCGTCTCTCCCTCGCGTGGCACACCGCTGGGTGAGAACTGTGCAACAAGAGGTCTGTCCTTGGAAAGCATGACATGCATAACGGCACTGAACCTGCATCTGCATCAAAACAAAGCCAAGTCTCCAGGAGTATTTTGGTTTGCAATGCATTTCCCTGAGAACTTCCTCTGTGTAGGACTGAAAGTTCTGCTTGGCGTCGGAATGCAAGCAATCCCGTCTGGCCAACAGAATATACAGTCGTTTGCGACTGATCGGGCTTCCATGCTGCAGCCTTGCTCTGGTGGCGTCTGACACTCATTTGGCGAATCTTATGTGCAGCTCGAGCGCGGATCTATCATCAACACTGCCATTGCATACCTCGATCAGGCCATGTTCAAGCTGAGCCGTCGGCGGATTTGATTGCTGTAGCCAAGCGTCGTTCGTAGCTGTGATTTCACAGTCTGCTTGAAGATCTTCATACATCGCTCGAACCCCATGACATTCTCCAAGATAACCATCTCAGTTGCTTGCTTGACATTCTCCAAGACAGCCATCATCTCATTTGCTTGATCATGTTGACAAGTTGCTGGGGGGTTTATTACCTTGATGTTCCTGATTGTTTTCCATAGCTGCTTCGCATTCTTATCTTCCAGCATCTTGGATAAATGATGGAGCATCGAAAATGGAGTGCATGGGAAGCCAGACACATAGAGGGATACCTGCACATTGTTTGCAATGTCACTGACAGACTTCCTGCAGGTCCGGCCGGCCTTGTCTTGCAACCAACTAACATTCGCTTTCAACATATCGTCTGCAAGCCTGAGTGACTTCATGTGCTTGGACTGGATAGCACAGACTTGCCAAGCAGCCTCCCCGGAAACTGAGTCACAGCGGGACTCCTTCAAAGTCGCAGTTCCTTTGCAGAAACTCTCGTGCACTTCTTTTTCGTTCACTTCCTGACCTTAGCAGCAACCCAGAAAACCTTAGGATGGTACTACTTGCAAGTCCATGTTCAGATGAGATACAAATGAGCGACCTGTTCCTTTCCCAAGAGCATACGTAACACCATCAGAGGTGTTTCTGTTCCACTGCCTGAGGTTCCGCTTACAGGGCTGACGCATGAGGGCTCAGAGCCGATGTGCCAAGTGGCAATCCGACACATAAGTAAGAGTTCGTTCCTGCATGTCTTTTTTGAAGCGGGCCATTCCTGCCGAGATACTTAAGGCTGCACTGTGCAATGGAACTCAGGTTTCATGCCTGGACACAGTCGTAGAAAATCACCGGCGAAGTCCAAGTAGTTGAGTTGATTATCACTCAACTTGTCGTTGGACTCCGGGTCCAGCTCCTCCATGTTCAAATTCATGATATTCCTTTCCTACAGCTGTCGCCAGTTCTCCTTCGACGTGCTGCTGCTGCTGCTAGAAATGCGCCGTAGTATCGTCATGGCAATGGAAAAGATGGCTAATTTCCGTCGGATGTCTGAATCTGTCTGTTTACTTGTGAATCTACATTGCTTTGGGCCTGGATTGCCGTGATGCCAGGCAAGCATGCTTCCAACTAACTTCTGGTGCAAGCATAACAGCTGAGTGCCTTGCCACCTGCTTGCATTCTTGCGTGCTGTAGCAGACCTTGGATGTAACTACGTGGTGTTCTTCCCAAACCATCCAGAACAAGGTGACTGAGGCGTTGGCACGATACTTGAACTGGTCCACCCCATGTCTCCATTTCCCAGCCTGGTGGGAAACTTGAATGAACCACACCAGATTAAACAATAAACTTGCCTCAGGATGGGGCAAAACCAAGTAGGCCACACCTGTGCGAGCAGCGCAAAGCAATCTTGTTACGGGTTCGACCAGGGGGCATGAAAGACACAAAGCATCGCCGGAAGGTTTTTTGCCTCAGCGTACTGTCTGCTGAGTGATGATTTCAAAAACTCTATGCGCAGGGATTAGGCTTCCTGTGCATCTGTACGTAGAGAGGCCCGGACCAGGTTTTTTTTCCTACCTGCTATTTGTTTGGCACCAATTAGCTGACGTCTCCCAAACCTGGTCTGTTCCTGTTGGGAAGCTGCGTGTGAGCCTGGAAAATCACTGTCCTAGCGCTGCTACTGTCTAGGTCCGTAACTACATCAGGGCTCACAAAAACTTCCTAGTGTACATGGACCCAATCACTGCTTGGTCCAATCGTCAAACTCATATCTGCTGCCATCGCCGTAGGTCATGCCCCAATCGACATAGCTGCAGTTTTCTAGCCCTTTGCCGGGCTGTGAGCCTGGCCCTTTGCCAAGGCCCTTTCCGGGGCTAACCGGGTCCTTTCCCTTCCTCTGCCTGTTCTGCTCTTCTGGCTTTTCTTCCTTTCCTTTGGTTCCTTTGGTGGAATCCGTCGACGAGGCAGCCTGCAGCTTCCGTTTTTCCATTGTCTCTTTGACTTCAAGGTCCCATAACAAGGCCTTAGCTTCATCCCCTTCCTTTTGCGACATGCACCATATCTGTCTTGTTCCTGACTTCTTGTAGACATCCACCACGGCGTTAAAGAGAGCTCTTCCCTTCACTGGTGAAAATTCTGGTCCTTTGCCGGTAGCTCCCAAGTTGTCACATTTCCCATTTCCCTTGTCTCTTCCTTTCGCCCTGTACGTTTGGTTGAGCTTGCTGAACTCCCACACGTAGCCAAGTTTCGGGAAGTAAGTAAGCTCACCCGGCATCTGAGTCCGTGGAGGTTCTTCGTTTTCTTCCTGTCTTTGCTGTTGTTCCTGTTCTCGGCGATGCACTTCCTCATACTCTGCCGTAGCGTCAGCGACATACTGCTCCAAGAACTCCGAAATCTCCGTTACCCGGCCTTCCACTCCGTCCATGCCTTCGGTAAGGTGCTTCACTGCTTCCTGGAGGTCCTTGATTGAGTTCGGTTCCACGCTAAAAAACTTGAGTGCGTGGTCTTGCTTCTCTTTCATATCGTCTACTTCCTTGACGATGTTCTTCAGCTGCTCCTCTGACTTGAGGACAGTTTCCTCGGACTGCTTCACCTTCTCGACAACTCCACTCGCACTTGCAACGGCCTCTTCAACGCGGCGGACCGCATCCTCTGCATTGGCTTCCCACTCGTCGTGTTTGTCTCGCTTCTCCTGTTCTGCTGCTGCCTCTTCGAGCTTCTTCCTGGCAAACTCCTTCAACTGCTCTTCTTGCATCCCGTGGGTTGGATGCACTACTGGTGGTGTTGCTGCCGTTGGATCTTCTGGTCGCGCTGTCGCCTCGGAGGTTGATGCTTCGGCCCCCGTGTATGTGTCCTCCTCCTCCTCCTCCTCCTCCATTAGACGCGCCCGCCTGGCCTTCTTCCTCCTGCGTCTCGTCTCCTCTTCGTTGTCCTCCTCCGGCTTGGCCGTCCCCTTGTTGATCTGGTTCATGAAGATGTGGGCGGCGACGCACAGCAATGCCAAAGCAAGCAGCAAGTCCGTCAGCGTCATGATGCAAAGGGCTACGTGCGGCCTTCTTCTCCTTTTGGAAGCTTGAGAGATTACTGCTCACTGCATCACACTGACACAACCATGGACTGGCATCCGAACCACTTCCGAAATCACTTCCGAAACCTTCCCGGCCTCCCTGGCGTCGTCGTGGTCGTGGTGGTCATGGTGGTCGTGGTCATGCCTGCAGGTCGCGAGCCACACGGGGGGTTTAGGGTGTGAGAGACATCAGCGCCAAGTTTAAGACGTGCGGTTTCCGTCGTTCTTGTACGTCTCGAGGAATACATTGACCACTTTCCTGTCAGAGACATCACTACCCAGCACTTCTTAAGGGCATGCGCCGGGCCTCGCTGCCACCTTCCAGGAATCCGTTGTGAGACTTCACCTGGGAGGTTCAAAGGCTGAAGTGGATGGTGGGTCGTGTCCGTGTGAGCACACTCGAAACCGGACGACATTTTGCACGCACATCCGTAGCTCTGATCTTCATAATGACATGAATCTGAAGTCATTACGGAAGATTGATGTGAAACCTCTGTCCAGGGACACATACGTGAACTCCATGTCAAAAACAATGTCCCTGAATCTCATGCTCGACCACCGCGAAACTTCAATGCGAAGTGCTCTATGTTGTTCCTGAGGTTTTGTAATGTGGTCCGTTGTGTCTCCGTCGTTGTCTGCTTCAGGTCATTCTGCCCCTCGTCCAAAACCAAGTACGCTGTGGCCAGGACTGCCCTCACCAAGTCCGCCTTGCTTGTGTCGTTCATTTGTCGTATGTCCGGTGAGACAGTTGGAAAAAGCTGCTCAAACACTTTGGCGTTGTAGTAGTGGCCGACGTCTCCATAATTTGCTCCATCCGGCCCTTCGAAACTATGAATTCCGTGAATTGAGACTTTCTCCTCTCGGACGCCCCCTTTGGATGAGAAGGCTTTCCTTTCCTGTTTTGAAAACTTGTCGACCCACTCATCTAGGAATGCGTTGTTGCCCTTGGCCTCCGCCAGAGCACGTGCCCACCATGCAGCGGCCATCAGGCTGGCTCGTCTTTCCTCCGTCATGGGGGGCTGTGCACCCTCCGGTTCCTTGGTGGGCTTTGTACCTGAAGGCTCCTGCGTCGGCATCTTATTGCTTGGGACCCTCGGGATTTCCGGGATGTCGTCTGACGGGCCGCTTTGCTTGTGGTCGTTGGTGCCGTCCTTCTCCTCGAGCTGCTGGAACTTTGCCAAGAAGCGATTCCCCCACTGTTCCTGTTCACGCCGCATTGCAAAAATGCCCTGCAGAATCTGGTTCTCCTCGTAGCGCAGCCTCTGCAACTCCATTGTACTTTTGTTCTTTTCTTCCTCGTGGGTCGTTCGAAGGAAAGCTACTTCCTCCGTGATCTCCTTGAGGCGCGTGTGTGTCCACAGCACCGACTTCTCGATGCCGTCGAGTCGTTGCATCACATTGTCCATACGTTGTGCTACTGATGCTTGAAGAATTTGAATGCGAATGCTGATGCTGTTTGCTTCTGCAGCAACCTCGTCCTCGTCCAATCCCGCCAAAGCCTCCGCCTCCTCCTTAGCCTGTCTCTTCCTCTTCTTTTTCTTGTCTGGTTCGTCGTCGTTGTCGTGGTGGTGCATGGTGTAGATGTTGATGCCCATGTACATCAGAACCACCAAAAGTAGGAGCTCAATGACGGTCACCATCACTAGGGGCAGGACCTACGTTGCCAAATATCAAATAGTTGCTATGCGTGCTTGATTTGGCACAATCCTGCGTCACACAGTCAGAGATTCACATTCAAACCAAGCGCTGAGGTCCAAAGTCACGCCTGCACGGCTTCACCTCCCTCCTACCTTCTTCCCTTTGGGGCGAGCACTCATTGCATCACACAGCCATGGACTGCTCGTGCTGCACCGTTCCTGAAACTGCCACGTCTGAAGCACAGAGTTTACAAGTGCCACTGCCCAGCCTCCAGTGAGCATGTTGGTGTGCTCGTCCGTCGTGCTTCTAGGTGAGGAGTACGTAGGCCTTTCGTGCGAGAGACATCACCGCCGAGCTTAAGACGTGCCACTTCCCAGCCTCCAGTCAGCATGTGCCATGAACCGCACATCGCCCCTTTATCATCCCAGCAGCTTCATGGTGCGGGACGAGGTACCTACCAGTCCCGCACCATGAACCTTCTGGGATGATGTAGCCACCGTCAAGGCCTTCCTGCAGGTCACAACCAGGCGCAGCAATGTAAGCATGGATTCTGGCAGTCCTTGTAGATCTCGGCGATCGGGATCGTTGTGACTGAGTCGGACTTAAATCTAAGTCATGTCCCCCGAATTGCAGGTGAGTTTGGCGTTGGGAGGGGCATGCTAGGAATCTGTCTGTATGCTTTACTTTTTGTATGGCTCTGGGCCTGGATTGCCGTGCGAACGAGACAGCTGAGGGCCTTGCCGCCTGCTTGCATTCTTGCGTGCTGTAGCGGACCTTGGATGTAACTACGTGCTGTTCTTCCCAAACCATCCACAACAACGTGACTGAGGCGTTGGCATGATACTTGAACTGGTCCACTTCACGTCTCCATTTCCCAGCCTGGCGGGAAACTTGAATGAACCACACCAGATTGAACAATAAACTTGCCTCAGGATGGGGCAAAACCAAGTAGGCCACACCTGTGCGAGCAGAGCAAAGCAATCTTGTTATGGGTTCGACCAGGGGGCATGAACGACACAAAGCATCGCCGGAAGGTTTTTTGCCTCAGCGTACTGTCTGCTGAGTGATGATTTCAAAAACTCTATGCGCAGGGATTAGGCTTCCTGTGCATCTGTACGTAGAGAGGCCCGGACCAGGTTTTTTTTCCTACCTGCTATTTGTTTGGCACCAATTAGCTGACGTCTCCCAAACCTGGTCTGTTCCTGTTGGGAAGCTGCGTGTGAGCCTGGAAAATCACTGTCCTAGCGCTGCTACTGTCTAGGTCCGTAACTACATCAGGGCTCACAAAAACTTCCTAGTGTACATGACTCACTGATGGGGAGTCTTCCAGTTCTCCCAACTTTGCTTCCACTCCTCCTCCACCTCCTTTTTCTGCTGCTGATCCTTCTGCTGCTGATACTTCTTCCATGCTGTGACATGCGGCTGCTTCTGCTTCTCATTGTCCTCGTTCCACTCTTCCCACTGACGCTTTGCCGCTTCTGCCTTCTCCTGTTCTGCCAAACGCTTTGCCGCTTCTTCGTCGATCAACTGTTGTCGAGCCTCGTCTAGTTCCTCTTGGGTGTTGCACCATCGGTCATGGTCCTTGTGGAACTGGATGATGTTGTGCCACAGCTCTCTTCCTTTTATTGGTGGGTTGTCACAACCTCCCTTGCACCTGTATGCCTGTATTCTTTTGTTGAACAGCCACTGCCATCCTTCAGCATAGAAGACTGTAAATTGGTCCTCCGCTTGAGTCTGTTCCGGCTGGCTGTCGGGGTGCGTGCTCTCCGCGTCGGCATTTGTGCTCGTCGTATCTGTGTCATGTTTGGGGTCTGCTAGTTCATACTTCTCCAAAAAGTCCGTAATCTCCGCTAGCTTCCCTTCCATGGACTCTTTTCTGCTGGTCAGACTCTTGAGGTCTGACCCCAGAGCGACGACCATGTCGGGTAGCTTGCCAAGCTCCGACACGTGCTCCTCTTGCTTCTGTCTCAGCTCGGCTATCTCCAAGAGGATGTTCTTCATCTTGTCCCCTAACGAGGAAATTTCCGTCTCGGAGCTCTGAACTGTCTGCAAAGATCCGTGCATAGTGTGAACGGCGGCCACCATGCGTTGGACCGCGGCCTCTGCACGTTCCTGGAAGTTCTCGGGCTCCAAATCCTTGGCTTCCTTTTGGCGGATCCTTGCCAGCTTCATCTTTGGGCTTGCTTTCCTGCTGTGTTGGTTCTATTGGATCTTGTGGTTGTGCTGTGGCCGTATGCTTTTTGTCATTATTGCGGTCTGACCTCCCGTTGCCGCTGTCCTCCTCCATGAGACTGGCCCTGGCCTTCCTCCTCCTGGGCCTGATCTCTTCTTCGCTGCCGCTGTCCTCCTCCTGCTTGGCCCTTCTCTTGTTCTGCTGGTTCTGCTGTATGCTGTACATGTAGCCAATGGCTACAATTGCCAAAGCGAGCAACACCTCCGTGAGCTCCACCATGATGCAAAGGGCTATGAAAAGTGTACTCCTTTGGGAAGCTTGAGATAGTTCTGCTGTCAGACGGGCGCACACTCACAGCATCACACAGCCATGGACTGCACATGCCGCACTGTTCCTGAAACTGTCATGTCCGTCTGAAGCACCGAGCTTAAAAGTGGCACTGCCCAGCCAGTGACCAGTGAGCATGTTGGTGTGCTCGTCCGTCGCGCTTCTAGGTGAGGAGTACGTAGGCCTTTCGTGCTAGAGACATCACCGCCGAGCTCAAGACGTGCCACTTCCCAGCCTCCAGTCAGCATGTCCCCTTTATCATCCCAGTAGGTTCAAGGTGCAGGAGCGGGTACCTACCAGTCCTGCACCATGAACCTTCTGGGATGATGTAGCCACCGTCAAGGCCTTCTTGCACCTTAGTGCAGGTCGTGTCGCTTTCGACCTGCACCACACATCCGCAACAGCAAGAGCGACAATGTCGCTCTTGCTGTTGCGGATCTTCCATGTGGCAGTCGGTCCTGCTTGTAGGTCTCGAGGAATACGTTGACCTTTCGTGTCAGAGACATCACCACCCACCGTGTTTAAGAAGTGTCTGTCACTTAAGTGCAAGCACCGAACAGGCCGCCCAGCACAGGGGGGTTGGGGGGGGTGGGTGGGTTTCTCGGTGGGTGGTTGATGGATGGGTGGGGCGGTTAGGTGGCTGGGTGACGGTGGGTGGGTGTGAATCAGGGGTGCGGGAATTGGTTGGGGGACCGGTTCGTGGTGGGTGGTTTGGGGGGGGAGGCGGGGTTGTCATGCAGGAATGGTCCCTGATGCATGCGACTTTTTCCGATGCTGCTCTTGGCTTCATGACCCATCCAGTCAGAAGTCCTAAGTCTTTCTAGGAACTTCACACGGCCACCGGGCCCATGCCCCTGTGCCGCCGCATCAACCATGGAGTTCGTCGTGTTCTTGAAACTGTAAGCGGATTCAGAATCACTAGATGTCAGATTGTTTTGGTTAAGACTCGAATCCATGGGGATGTCACGATCAGAGCCATCAGCTACGTTATGAAATCCGTTATTCCGTCTCACTGCTTACTGCGATAATCCGTCCTGTCGGATCTGGGCGAGCGGGATCGCTTTCCTTCCCGATCGAAGTCAGAGTCGGACTCGTCACTACCTGGAACGTGCGAAGTTGGGGTCGCACAAGGTTGCGGTGATGAAACCAAGGCTCGGGCTGCGTGCGGGAGAGGTCGGGGTGAAAACGACCGTCGGGGACGTGGGATGCAAACTCTCCTGTCAGAGATGCGCATTTCACTGACTGAACAACTGACAAATGAACTGTCGGGCCAAGCCTTACTGTCCTTGAGCTTCTCTTCGTTGTCTTGCTGCGCCGAGCTCGCGGGTTCCTGCAAGCGGAGTCGTAGCCGGAGCCGCAGGACCTCATCCTCTTTCCTTGCCAGTGTCTGTCTCCAAAGCCCCGTTGCAGTGAGGACTTTCTCTTTGTACTTCACCTGTGCATCCTCGAGCCTCTTCAACCTGCTCTTGAACTTGTTTGTCATGTCCGTCTGGGCTTTGGAAACCTTCTCGTCGAACTTTTTCTTGTTCTCTTCTTTCTCTTTCGCCATCTGTGCCTGGTGCTCGGCGTTCATCTCTTTGATTTTGTTCTCATACATGGCAGTCAGTACCTTCATCTCCTTCTGGCTATCCTCGAACTTGTACCTGTACGTATCTTCCGTGATGGACAGCCTCTTAGCCCTTTCCTGGTTGTTTCTCTCATGCGTGTTCTCCAGTTCGTCCAGCATGTCCTCGCCTTTCTTCTTTACAGCTGCCAGTTCGGCCTCGTGCTTCTTATTGTCGTCCGCAATCTTCGCCTCGTACATTTTCTTCGTCCAAATCGCTTCCTTCTCAACCTCCCTCAAGCGATCGATTTCCATGCGGTCCTTGTTATGCGTCAAGATGGCGAGCTTGTTGATAGCCGAATCCTGCTTCTCCGTGTTCTCCACCTCATTCTTCCATTGGTTGTACATCTGTTGCAACCTTCTGTTGCAGAGGCGCCTGATACCGCTGAAGTCATTGGCTGAGTGCTGCTTGTTCTTCTCAGCTTTCTTCCACTCAACTTTCCATTCATCCGGAAGGGGTCGGAGTTCCTTTGTGAAGCCTTGCTTCGTTGGGTCCGTCTCTGTGTCGTCGTGGCTTCCTGCAGGGTTTTGGTGGCTTCCTGCAGGGTTTTGACTTCGACGCCAAGCCGCCCATTCCGCGTCGGTGTACACTTGCTCAGTCATGGCGCTAGTGGCGCCAAGAAAAAAACGGTGCGATTTCCTTGAATCTTGAGATGAAAAGCTGCTGCAGTCCAACATGTTGAGCTTGGAAGCAACCGACGGTGCAGCAGTCAAGTCTTGGTGTGGCTTAGGCCGGGGCTCTTCGAGGATCTCGATGCGCAGACTGTCTCAGCCTGGTTGGCCGGCGACAGACGGAAAGTGAGCAGAGAGATACTGAATCCATGCATGACTTTCCTGCCTCTTCCTTCCCTCACATCACTCCTTGCTGCCTGCTCATTCCTCGCATCTACAGTCACACCCTCATCTTGATCATTCCTTCTTCCTTCCCTGCTTCCTTCCCTGCTTCCTTCCTTCCTTCCTTGCTTCCTTCCTTGCTTCGTTAATTATTTTCGCTGTCTCTCTCTCTCTCTCTCTCTTTCTTTCTCTCTGCATCTGTCTTTGAGGATCCGGCTCACCCCTGCTCGGGGTTCATCCTCACCCCTGTTCGGGGTTCATCCACACCCCTGCATGGGGTTCTCACGACCCCTGTTCAGGGTCCAGGCTCACCCTTTTCGGGGTTCATCGGACGCCCCTGTGCGGGGCTCTAACGACCCCTGTTCGGGGTCCAAGCTCACCCCTGTTCGGGGTTCATCCACACCCCTGCACGGGGTTCTCACGACCCCTGTTCGGGGTCCAGGCTCACCCCTTTTCGGGGTTCATCCACACCCCTGTACGGGGCTCCGACGACCCCTGTTCGGGGTCCAAGCTCACCCCTATTCGGGGTTCATCCCGCAGCCCCTTCAAGGGCTTGGTGCGGGTACGCCCCTGCACGGGGCTCCGAAGACCTCTGATGTGGCGACCTGACATCCTGACAGAGCCTGCGCGAATGCCTAATTACAACTACTTTTGCCTGCTACCTTTAAACTTCTTTCCTGATCAATGCCTCCTTACCTACATGCCCGCCTACCTAGCTATCTAGAGACCTGGAAGCCTGCCGGTGCACCTAGACCTACAAGTACCTCCCTCCTGCCTATCTACTTATCTATACCTACCTGCAGGAGTGGGTGGGCGGGTTTGGGGGTTGGGTGGGATTACAGTTTAGGGTCCAGGGTTTAGGGCATGAGCTGGACGTTACGAAAGCTTAGATTCCCTTCATGTTTAATCATGAACACACACACACTAATTTTCAAGTCGTTGTGAATCGTACAAAAAGCTGACTTTAGGGTTTCAGAACACAAAATCTCAAGCTTCTTGTTTTCGTTGAGCCACAAGAACACCAAGTTGCATTTGTTTGGTTTGCTCGGCACAAACGAATCTTCAAAATAACTTCAAAAATATCTTGCAACAAAGAAATTCCATGTGAACTACAAAACTTGGGACAGGCAATTATGTCAGTATGGCTTTGATTTTTCGATGTACATGTTTTCACATTTCGAACAAACCAAGTTTTTCAGGCATTGATTTTTCTATTGAGCCACAAGCACACATCTTTTTATACATGTCCAGCATCTCGCTCTTTCCATAGAGCCACAAGAACACACATGACGTAGGCCCAATGTTGCTGCAGTAGTTGCATTTGTTTTCCGTCCTGCCCCCCCCCCTTCAGCACGACATCAGACATGTTGCTTTACGTGTCCTATATACACGTGTTCTGACATGTCCATCATGTCAGCAACAAGTGTCCTATATACACGTGTTCTTACATGTCCATCACACGTGTTCTTGCATGTCCATCATGTCAGCAACACGTGTCCTATATACACGTGTTCTTACATGTCCATCATGTCAGCAACACATGTCCTATATACACGTGTTCTTACATGTCACTCATGTCAGCAACATAAATCCTAGGACCCGGTTCCATAACGGAAAGGACCCGGTTAGCCCCGGACTGGCATAGAATCTGACCGTCAAACTCAACACCATCAAATCGCATCGCATAGGCACTCTGACCCTCGCGCAACTCGATGTTGCGAGCATGGCAGAAGTGCTTGCATGCATAAGGCCAGAATTTGGCGCTCAATCCCGCTTGTCGTAGCGCCACACGTGCGCCATGAAGGACAAGCTTCACCTTGCTCTCGGCAATGGCATTAGTTCGAGGCATTCCCGGGGTGGAGTGCTTCACAGATATGCCGACTTTCTTGCAGGTCGATATGAACTCACGGGCTTTATCACAGTAGATTTCCCGAATCGCAGAAGGTGCATACCTCCTCTCCATGGAGCACGAGTTCACATCTCGAAGATCGCCAAAGACCTGCTGAAATGCTCGGAGCGTATCGGCATTCGTTCTTCCCTTAACGGGAACGCTCTCCAGCCACTCGGTTGCTAGATCGTAAAAGACGACAGCATCCGTCTCCCCATTATTCCCGCGATTGCCGAGCCCATGCAACACCATTGTATCGATGGTAACGTGTTCGCCAAACTTCTCAAACCCTTTATCGCGCGGTGAGTCTTGACGAAAGGATTTAACATTTTCCATCTTTGCACGTTGGCAGGCATCGCAATAGGGGTTCTTTGGGAGATGGGTCATGAGATGACGGATTGACTTTGCCTCATCTCTCAGATCGCGCGCCCTAGGTTCATCAGGCGGCGACTGAGGCTTACCCTTGTCGGGCACCTTCTTGTTATCGTCAGGTGCACTCTTCTGAACGCTCTTGGCATTGGGCATATCGAGATCAAGTTCTCCGACAGCGTCTAATTCGCTGCCAGGCTCCCCACCAGCTGCAACGACCTTTTCGTGGACGATAATCGGTGCTGGGAGGGCCGGATACACACGAGGGAGATCAGGTCGGCCGGCCACTACCTCTGTCTCACTTGGAGCAAGGTAGGGAATATTATTGATCACGTCGACCTTGAGGCGTTTCCCTTTCGGATCAAAGAATATCGGATCGCAAAAGGGCTCCCAAATGAATCGATAACCAAGCTCCTTACATCGTTTCCCAAGGGAAAGGAGACTTGGCGTGCTTTCCAACACATAAGCTTCAATCAGTTCATCGAGACCATCGATGCGCATATGCGCAACACCCTTGGTATTGGTCTTCCCGTTGGCTGTCCGAAGACTGATCTTTGCATTCTGGACGATCAGATCCCTTTCCTCACGGGATAAATCACCGAGACCAATAAGGTCTATACCGCAACCGGAGTCAAGCATGAGTCTCCGTACCCTCTTAATAGACTTGACAGCAGCAGCAAAGACTTCGCAAGCGCTCCGCTGAGAAAGCGTGAGCTCAAGAACACAAGCATCATTTCCTAACGTTTTGACATCAATGTCATCGAGCAAAACCTGCTCTCGCCACAGCACAGCCTTCATATGGGCTCTTCGCCTCTCGCGAGCACTATTCAGACCACGGATATTTTCCGGCCACGAATAGCTCAAATTCCTCTCGCGATTGACGGGGCCGAAGGCCGGCTCCGGGAAAGAAGACTCTATCACGCGGGTCTCAGTGTTCCCAAACGACACTGTCTTCCGCTTGACTGACGGACATGCCATATCGAATGATGCTGCACAAGCGAACGCAAAGTCTCCAAAGGAGGATGCTGTCATTGCCTGAGGGTTGCGGCACGCCCCTCTCAAAAATCCGAGGGCGTTGGCGCCGGGCTGTCAACCCGCCTTGATGTCGGCGCGGGCTCAGCAGGCGCAGGAGCGGCAACAGAAGTGCTCTCAGCAGGAGCACCAGGCTTCACATGCTTATACGGACACTTATCACCTCTTGTGCAAGTTCCGCGGGCACAGTAGAAGCATATGCCAGACTCCTTTGATATCGGTGACTGGGATCGAGGCGGGAATCCTTTCGGCGAGGAGCTTCTGCCCTTGAGGTTGTGAGAGAACTTACAACCGCTTCCTCGCGTACATCTGCCGTTCTTGAAATCGTAGCAGATTTCCCGCCCTCGTGGAGATCGTGATGCAGGGCGCGTCGGATGTGTGTGGTGGCTTGTTAGGCTGAGCAGGAGCGGCCCTTCCCGGACTGCGCGGCGAGTATCGCCTCGGCGAACCGCGCCTCGGGGAGGATCGTCTGGGCGACGAGCGCCTCGGCGAGCTCCTTCGGTAGGGACTCCCTCTTCTTGAGTCTCGGTGTCCAGGAGATCTAGATCCCCTCTTGCTTCTTGAGAAGGATCTGAGTGGGCTACCATGTGCAGGTGCAGCATACCGTCTTTGCGCAGAGGTGGATCGAGTAGCGGTGTACATCTTCTCCTGGTTGCGACGCCGGCGCCAAGTTGTAATCGCATTGACGCAGACAGTCCGCAAATATGCGTAGTTCCGGACAGACACGTCCCTGTCCCACAACTGCATATCGAGCTCGAGACAGCGGAACTCACGTACCTGCTCATAGAAGAGTGCGCAGAGAACAGGATCCTCGGGACGATCGACTGAGATACCAGCGAGAACATGATCCCACCGATTGGAGAAGGCTTCTAGCCTCTCCTGCTCGGATCCATGAGTAAACCGATCAATCGTGGTCTTCATCAGATCGACGAGCTTGAAGGTCGAATCGCCAGTGACATGTGGTCGAAGGAAATCATACAACAACCACAAGATCTGCCTACTGCCGAGTCGCCGATTTATCGTATGCATGCGCTCGGTTTCGGTCTGGATCTTATTCTTTAAACAATGGATTTGACGCACTCGCGGAATGCAGAGTTGCATTCATTCTCAAGCATTCCGTACTTGCACTCATCAAGAAGGTCTTCATATCGTGTACCATCGGGAATCTCAACCCACGAGAGTGCGTATCCGGGATCGTATGCGAATGCATTTGCAACTCGCTCCTTCATGTCGACGATCCAGCGCCGCAGCTGAGCGGGCTCCGGCTCGGGATCGAGTCGGAAGGACTTGCATTTCGCCTTCTTAGCCTCGCTCAGCGATCCATCGCCCTTGGGTCCACCGAATCCCGTATCGTTGGGACCGGGCGGATTCCCAGTCTGTCTCTCAAGACACACGAGACAGATTCTCAAAGGATCTCGGCAACATCCATTGCAACACGAGAATCGGCAAGATATGCACGATCGCCGCACGGTGGTTGGGAAAGTTCCGGTGCAGCGCTCGCACTGGAAAGTATCATTCCCACTCGGCCGGCCGGAGGGCCTGATGCTAGGCGGATCAAGTCCACCATCAGGCGGGCCATTCCCGTCAGGAGGGCCACCACCACCGGGCGGGCCACTGGGCGGGCCACTGGGTGGTCCACCACCGCCACCAGGGCCGAAGCCGGACCCATGGTGTCCATGTCCACCAACACCACCACCGTATGCACCCCCGTTATCGTTGGGGCCACTACCACCGAAAGAACCACCGTCACCGCCATGCGCGGGCGGCGGTCCGCCTAATCCGGATGGCGCAGCACTGGGTGCAGGGGCGGATGTTCTAGCATTAAAGGTGGGCATCGGAGGCATAGTCCATCCATCGACATCATCAGTGGCAGCAGGTCGAAATGTTCCAGTGACGCTTGCGCTCGGTGCTAGCGTGAAGGTGCCAGTCTCGCTTTGGAGAACAGGTGCACCAGAACCGCTGCCAATGAGATTGGATCGGCCAAGCATTGCATCATACCATCTTGAAGGTCCCTTTCCTGCCGGAACAGTTCGCGTATCATACGAGATCTGGCATGGAAATGTAGGGCTCCGCTTGGGCTCTGGAGCAAATCTCTGGGCTTCAGGGTCATAGCGGACGCCACTGCGAATGGCCAGATCGTCATCGACAGGGAAGGGTCTGACACTCGGAGCTTGGCCGGATGTCGTTCCGGCGGCATTTGTGGACGGAACGGTCGGAATCGGAGATCTTCCTGAAAAAGAGGCAGACGTTTGGCCATAATTTTGTCGGACGGGCTCAACAGGATTATTTTGCCCGCGACTTTCAGGAGGATGATCATCAGCGACTCGTTGCTGCGCGCGCCTCAGAATGTCATCAAGATTGATGCCACTCGTCTGAGAGTGCACCGTTGAGGCCTTTTCAGCAGGCGCAGCATTGCATCCCGGCGGAGAGCCATGATCAATCGGACCCAACAAAGAAGATCTCGGAATGGCTGTAGTCGGTCCGCCAGGGAATAGAGCACCAGGAACTGGCGGCAAGTCCGCGGGACGTGGGATATCCCCATCATGGTCACTGATGTCGAAGAACTGCGTCCGTTCCGGACGCGAAGGTGTCGACATGTCAGAACCACCCCTGCGGACATGAGAACTCTCAAGATGCTGAATGCGAGCAGTGAGCTGATCGATGAGAACACGGTTACTCTCCTTATGATCGTAGAGAGCACGGCTCATTTCGGTTCTAATGACCTCGATACGGTGAGTAGCATTCTGCTCAACCGTAGCGATGCGCGCCTCAGCATTTGAGATATTGATCTGAATTTGCTGCAGCGCATCAGGGTAATGCTTGATGTGGCGGATCGTCTCAGCAAGCTGCATGGATATCGATCCAGCACGCTTTTCGTTGAATCGGTGGATCCGCTCATCAAACTCAATGAATCGATCGTTGACCATCGAGTTGAGCCTCGCAAAATGCTCTTCAAGAGTTTCATGGTCCGAAATCCGCCTTTCGCGGACGGAGTCCTGAAAGATCGTGTGTAGTTCACGCTCCTTCCTCATCTCGGCCTGTAGAAGCTCCCACATTTCTCGGATCTTGTCTTCAAGTGCTTCAGCAATGTCCGAGACGCCGTTCCTCAGAATATCGAGGTCGGCTTGGGTGTTGGACACACCCTGCGCGATCGCCAGAATATCGGTGGCGATACGCGCGGATGCTTCCGACCCAATGGCTTCATCGACCAGGGCCCTGACAGCGCAGGGACCGGGAAGCCTCCCGCCGTTATCGGTGGCGGGGGCAGCACCACCATGATCCGCCGCGGTAATCGTTGCGACGGAAACATGGGGTGCACCCGGGTGCTCGCTCATGGGCTCGTCGGGGAGCGAGGCTCCACCGCGGCCTGCCACCGGCCCATATGAATCGGGGCGCGGTGGACGAAAGGACGCCGGGTCCGAAATCGGTGGACCACGGCCGTCCGGCCCGGACCCAAAGAGGGCCCGAGAGCCCTCTGGATCCCCGCGAAGGGACAGAGGACAAGACAAAGAATCGGTCGGAAGAAGGGCAGGTGCGGAAGCAGCAGGAGCAGCGGACGCAGAAAAGGCAGGCAACAAAGGCAAAGCACGAGCGGTGGCAGGAGCAGGCAGCATGCCGGCGTGCATCGTGCCAGGCGTTGCGAAAGCGGCAGCAGAGCATGGCAAAAGCGGCGCATGGTGCTGAGCTCTCTGATCGTCCTCAGCAGGCGGCGAAGCAAGCAGCGAAGCAGAGCGAGCGAGCGAAGCGTGCGAGGCGGGTGCAGTGCAGCGAGATGCGTGGGCACTATCATCGGGCTCCACGACATCCCGAGCAACTGGCGTCACTAGTGAGGAACCGACAGTCGAGGGGACACGGGGAGAACCGATCGGAGTCGCCATTCTCTCGGTGGCGTGGCCAATCACAAGTTCCGAACTTGGTCTGAGCCAGGAAAACGGTAGTGATCAGACACTGATTGGATCAGGCGGTCCGAGTGCCGAGCAGCAGCAGCGAAGCAGCAATCCACAATCGGATGCGGAAGCCCTTACGGCTGATAACCTGTGAAAAGCGGAGGATTCCACTCAACTCTCGGTCACAAAGCCCAAGGCAGCCGATCGCAGATCAAAGCAAAGCAAGCGGTGCAAAGCAGGACAATCAGAGATTAAAACCGTAAGATTGACGCTCAGCGGAAAGACAACACCAGAACCCCCAGGCTCTAGCGGATCTTTTGCTGGGACTCGCGCATGCGATCCTTGAGCAGTCAAGCTGCGTAGTGAGACAAAGTTGGTCTGATTCCCAACCAGAAGGCAGAAGCACATATACGCATGTCAGTGACAAATCACAATAAGTATAGTTACCCTACTTATACTTTTAGTTACTAAGTCCCATGATCCTCTAAGTGCCCTCGAGGCCGGCTGGCCATGGTTCCGCGTTTCCTTGTTCTCCTGGCCGGGGAGCTTGGTGGCGTCTTGAGTTTCCGAAACTCAGGGGGTACCTTATTGGGTTACTACAAGGGTACTATAAGGATTCCTTTAGAGGGCTCTATAAGGGTTTAGAGTGTCTTGAGTGGAGTTTCGAGGGCTGCTCCTCGTGAAGCTTGAGTCTGAGGGCTTTAGCTTTTGGCTTAGGGCCGGAGGCTCGTGAGTCATGTTAAACAACAGTTTACTAATATTATGAATAATAATAATAGTAATAATAACAATACTAGTAAAAATAATGATAATAGTGGAGCTGAGGCCATCGCGGCGCCATGTGGAGCACATCAGCATCACCGATTTCTCGCCCGGCCCTGAGGACAGAAACTGCTCCGAGCTCCTTGGGGCGTGCCCAGAAGCCACGCAGCTCAGAGAAGCCCTACGTGGAATGTTAGGGGATGCTACTGTGGTAGGTCGTATTAGTGTGCGTTTGCTAATTTATTCCTTGGCCTTCCAAGTCCTCTGATACCAGAAAACCGCAGGCCAGGGATCCCAAGCTTCAGAAGACCTCGAAGCATCGCTTCAGCTAAAATCCCGGCCAAAGTGACTCCCTCGACTTTTGAATTTGGAAAAACGAAACACATAGCCACACTAATTCCTTCTTGTAGGTATACTATAGACTATACGTAGTATGCCCCATAACCCGTTTCCAGTCATTACGGCCCCTTTACTACCATGTTTCCGTCAGCAGTCTCCGTGTGAGCCATGCTTCCTCAAGCCAACTGCATCGTTCTTCGAATCCACCGGGAGCAGATGCATTGTTGGGTATGCCTCCCTCGATGATCACACTTGCGTCATCATCGTGATTCTGACCAAAGAGCGGCTACGCACCGGAAGGCCTACCCTCACCAGAGAGACGAATCCAAAGTCAACAGCGGATGGATGCTCTGCCGACCAGCCCTGCGGTGCCCAGACCTTCCAAGCTCGGAACACTTGCAGGATCGCAGGACTTAGGCCGGAGGTTGAAGTAGGGATTAAGTGTACCCGTACGCTGCCTACTCGGGGCTGTTTATCCGAAGTATGACCCCGCTTGCAATCTACTTGCCAGGTCCGAAGCAAACCCGTAAACGCAATCTAGCCTCCAACCGGAAATCTAGACCCCAAACCCCGAACCCTGAAACCCTTAACCCCTAAGATCCCTAAGACCCCGAGCTCTGGAATCCTTAACCCTAAAACACTTAGACCTAAATCTCCATCCCGGGCAAAGCCGTGGAGCCTCAAAAAGCACCAGGCCAGGCAGCCCCGAGTCAAGGTGCTGC
This sequence comes from Symbiodinium sp. CCMP2592, assembly GCA_905221615.1. Taxonomy (NCBI): domain Eukaryota; class Dinophyceae; order Suessiales; family Symbiodiniaceae; genus Symbiodinium; species Symbiodinium sp. CCMP2592. The sequence goes on from CAJNDT010000234.1 coordinate 164,445, forward strand.
AGGTGGACTCAGGGGTAGGGACAATAGACCGTAAATCATATATATATATATATATGTATAGATATACACATATTTTTTTAGTATATAAGTATTGTGTGTGTGTGTATATATATATATATATATGACGTAGAGTGTCTAATGTCATTTATACAGGAATTATCATGTATCATGAATCACAGCTGATATCCTTCAGAGTATATCATGCACAACGTATTGTCCGACGCGAATCTGACCCCCTGTTGCTGCCGGTGCCCTGCGTTAGCCGGAGCGAATCGACAGTCCCTAAGCCTGAGCGGCCGGAATCGCGAGCTTCCACGAGACAGGAAGTGGGAGTTTCCGGAAATTAGGGGCACCTTATTTTGGAGTCCTGCTATTAAGGATCCTGCTATTTAGAGTACTATACTAGGGTCCCCTGTTTTCGGAAACCCCCAAGCCAAGCAGCAACACTTACAACGAAGCGACCCCAGACTTACCTTGGGTTACTAGGGAATGGAGGAATGGGGTACAATTATAGCTACGATTACTACGGCTGATGGACAAAATCCTGCATTACCCATTATAAGGAATCTACCATAGTTCCCATAGTATAGAGTCCTTAGGGTCATGCAGGATTTTGTCCATCAGCAGTACCATTCTTCCATTCCCTACTAACCAACGGTAAGCAGAACGGCCGTGAATCCTCAGATGCCCGAAGATCGATCCAAACCCAGCTAGGACAACCACCCTGCTACAGAAGCCTAAACAACTAGTAACTAGTACGATGTTTCCTTAAGATTAGACAGGGTTCCTCATTACAAGTCTAGTATATAAGAATGCCAAAACCGTATTGAAAACTCTTAAGACCTTGCATCATATGCTAAGTCCAAAACCCCAAGCTCAAAACCTTTAAAGCATTCGGTCCCTCCTCAGAACGACCCACAGAGCGATGCCATGATATTCTGCCAGATATTAGCAGAGCTCATCAAGATCGTAAGTATAAGTAGGGCCAAGTAGGGCAATCAACAGAAGCGTGCCAGCAACTTATTGATTGCGACCAAGAACAAGTAACCATGCTAATCATGATAAGCCTTCAATGGATGTCCTTCGGTGTTGAAGCGCAACCAATCCCGAACACTTGGAATACACACTCTGTCTCATCGACACCACCTACCACCGTCAACGCCGCTCTGCAGCAACCTCAATGTCACGGCACGTACCCCAACAGTGTTGTCGCAACACCGTCTAGCGATTTAATTCACCGTTTGTGGTCTTCCGGATAGGCTACTGCTATGGACTCTGACCAGACTGGCGAAGTCGATGAGAGGACGGTCTGATATAGGGGCCGAAACACCTTGTCATAGTTATAGCATCATGAGCACCAAAACCGTATTCTAATTATTAAGGCTCTTGTATTAGGATCTAACACAGAGGCCGGAATACGTAGCGATGAGATGTCCCTCTCTGCCCCCACACCCTAGTGAATCAGTTTGAGAATAAAGTCCCCCATATTAGTTAACAAACCTGCGAGCCAATGCTTCCGGGGCATCTGAAAAGCTAAGCCTGTCAACCTTTGGGAACCTTGAAGCCAGGTCGCACTTGCAACCAATTTAGGGGTTAAGGGCTCGAGGGTGTCATACTTATATATGCATATGTACATGCGTGTATATACATGTATATGTGTATGTATATGTGTATGTACATGTATGTGCACATGTATGTGTACATGTATATGCATAGGTATATGCATACACACACACACACACACACACACACACACATATATATATATATATATATATATATATACATGCATAATGACACACGCATCTGTGTGCATGTCTGTGACAGTGTGTGTGTGTGTCTCTCTGTCCGTCAGATTTTTCTGTGTGTCCGACTGCGCTTGACCTGTGCGCCTCTCACATGCACTGTGATGTCATGAGCTGGGAGACTCCATGTGTTGACACATTTCCGAGAAACTCAGCCCTCAACCCGCAATTCAAGGTTCAATGCTCAGCGTTCAGGGATTCAGGGGTCTCGGGTTCAGGGTCGGGGATGCGATCGGGGTTTCGAGCTCGAGGGTTCGGTCAGGGTGTGGGAGTTTGGCGGTTAGGAGCCGCTCATCAGCGCTCATGACTACAGGACGGATCAGAGCGGTGCGCATGAAGCCCACGATAGCAGGAGATGCACTTCTTTTCAGTTTAGGGGTTGATGTTTAGTAGGCTTCAGGACGTTGCAGGGGCTTCGGGTCTGAGCACTGCCACACATGGCACTTGCGTTTCTAAAGTTCCCGAGCGGTCTCCTCCTGCTCGGTATATGTGAAGCTGTCAAATGCAGTCACTGCTGAAGGGTCGGCTCCTGTTTCGCCGGCTTCACGCCAAGTTTACACGTTTCAGTAGCTTGCGCCATCCTAGCAAGTAACGGTGCCCCAGCGAGGGTACCACTGCGCACGCGATGTTATCTTGCCTGCTAGAGCACCCGAGGCGTTGAGATTCTGGAGCTTGCACCGCAAAGAGGGGCTAACTAAATCTGGGCAGCAACAGTCTGGTGGAAGAACGGCTGTGGTCAGCATGCCAACGCGATGTTCGTCAGAATTTCGCGGCCGAAACTCGTACGCTCGTACGTGCACGAATCTGGTCCCTTTAACTCCAAGTAAGCTGCAAGGCTCAGCCAAAGCCTTACGTGCAGGAGCCCGAACGAACCAATGGCGGAGATCGTAGACCTGTCGCTGCAGAAGCTGCGGCATGACAACGAGGCCACATGTTACGATGCTTGAGTATTCAATCAGCAGCAACCAGTATATGACGACTAGCGGCAAAGAGAGGCAACAGCAGGAACAGCAGCAAGAGCAGTCATGATAATCGTGACCGTCGAAAACAAAAAACACAGTGGTAGAGTTTCGCATCTTATGCACCAGTAATCTCAAGTGCAGGCAGTGGTGTTTGTCAAACATTGGTAGGGTCTCGTACATTCTGCAAATCCCATGTGGACAGTGCAAAGGTGGATGGCATTGACATCAATATTGCCACCCGGCTGGGGTTCGGTTTGAGAACTGGCGCAGCGTGCACAAGCCGAGTGATCGGGTTTCCCACGAGCTAGTTGTTTGCAGAAGCTGCAAATGTCAAACCTAAACCTGAAGCCATACGTGACCCTCCTTGTGGGAAATTGCCGAGGAGAAAGTGCATACCAATATGGTGCTCCCAAGTACCTACTCAGTGTCACTGGTGACGATGCTCGGCTCGATCTGCCGGTTTGGAGTAGGGGGGTCTCCCTGTTCGGGGTGATTTATAAGAACAAGAAGAAGAAGGATCCTCCCCTTAAAGAAGGATCCTCCCATTGAAGGGTCATCACGATCCCAGTATCAGGCTCGTCGATTTCTGATGCCGCTGTAGGTGGGCTTGGGTCGTTTTTCTACAGGTGTTACGAGTTGTTCTTCGCTTTTGTTCCCTGCACTCTAGCCAGGGCCCCACATAACAAAAAAACACACGCAAAGAGCCCTCAAAACCCACACATTACATCGTAAATCATCATCAGGATCCCTCTGTAGTTGAAGCTATATTCCTTCATGCACCGGGATAGACTTCCCATGTCCTTTTCTCCGGCCAAGGACCACCGTGGCTCCGACCAGCTACAGCCGTGGTGAGTGCATGTGCCAGCAAGGCTTCTTCCTGCATTGGACCACCAAGGAGAGGGAAGCAGTCACACTTAAGGATGGGTCATAACGAGCCACAGCAACAACGACGGCGGCAGCAGTCATGACATCCGGGGGCTCAGCCGTCCCCCCCAAAGTCCGGGAGTTTCAGAATAGAAGTGACATTTAGACTTGAAATGGTCCATTCACAAGTTTCGCTAAGTAAGGAACTCAAGTTTTCAGAAAGCCCCAAGTCTACCTTGAACACCACACACGAGTCCAAACACCGCAAGGACATGCCCACAACCGTGGTCTTGAAAGCATCATGTATCATGTTTGAGGACCGCTCTTACAGGCCCTATGTTGAAGAGCGACACACTCCGGGTTCCAAGAGGGATCGTAGCTTGGATGTCTACCCACAATGAGGTTGGAGAAGCTCGATATGGCTTACAAAGCCCTAAAGTGGAAGTCAGAAAGTTGGAAGACTCTGATCCGCATGGCCTTCAGGTGAATTGTAGGAAATGTCAGTATGAATCCGTAGTCCTTGTTCTAACTAATGCACTACAGCCTAAAGCCCAAACCAAAGCTCCTAAACCCAGTGCCCTGAAGTTCACTAGAAACAAAATACGGATGTGAATAAAGATAACAGTGTTCATCACAAACATAATCATAATCGCAGTAATGATAATGCATCATGCTAGGTCTTAGGGCGGTTTAAGGCTTAGGGCCCGCAACCCCCCAAAACCTTCAACTTTAGGGTCCAAAGCCCCGAAGCTGTAACTCCCCAACCCAAAGCCCTAAACCCAACACCCCTAAACCCCTAAACTCCCAAACCCTAAACCCTAAACCCCTAAACCCTAAACCCCAACCTACCCCTTGCCTTCCCTTGGTACCTTCTCGCGAGGAGTGCGTTCCGCAGAAGCCGTGGGGATTCGAATGTGGCTTCTACCCCCGGCAGCAGCAGAACCGGGTCTGTCAGGCCTTTCTTTGGGGTTTAGGGGTTGAGGGTTAGGGGCTTTAGGTCCTCCTTTCCGATTTCGGGGCAGATATCCTTGTTTACGGCTCTGGAGGTTTAGGCTTAGCCCAAATTGCAGAGTAGTTTTTGGGGTTTGGGGTTCTAAAGGCGGTATAGAATCCAGAAGCATGTGAAGGCAAGGTGAGGCGAAAGAGCGGTTTTCAAACCCAAAGCTTCTTTTGAGAAAGCATCCCTAAATCAGCGAGGGCAAGGCCTTTCAGCATGCGTGGGATCAGCGCGGCCTAAAACCTTCGGGGAGCTTTGGGAGCAGGCTTCCTTAGGGCCGAAGACTGTCTGGTTCTTAGTAGGGAACGGAGTCTCTATAGATAATCCCCAATGATAGACCCCACAACCCATTCCCGCCATTCTGTACTAAGAACCCTACGGGGCTACAGATGCCCTAAGACCCCTTTTACAGAATCCTCACAGAACCCGTATAGAACCCTTATCGGACCCCTTAAAAAACCCCCTAAAGCCCCACTCCCTACTAAGAACCATACAGAAGGGCCGGAATCAGAGAGCCCAATACCCCTTAATCAAGGGATAGAGCTTAAATCATAGTATTAATCCCTATATAATTTCAGCCATATTCCTTAATTAAGGGGTATTATCCCCTAGACCCTAACCCATCTACATCCCCTAAAGGATCCCTTAAAGGATCCCTAGCCATATTCCTTAATTAAGGGGCCTGTGAGCTCTGCACCAGGATGGCCTCAGCTGCAAGACGCCTGGGCTTCAGCTTTGGGCGCTCTCTCAGAATCCTGTGGGGGCTTACATGGTTACCCATACAATAGTATATGGTTCCTTAATATGGTTATAGTATACTGTACCCCAAAACCCAATTCTAATTATTAGGGCCAGAATCCTGGTACGCTGCTTTCCCTGTTTGCACCGAGGCTGAATGTCACTGACACTTACGAGTCATCGGGCAAGTACAAAGGCCGGGTTTGCTCCCAAGCAGGGGACTCCTCTAAAGGGACTCCTCATGTTCTCTGCATTCTTTGGGGTCGAGGCTGGGCGTCCACAGCGCCCGCCACCTGCGAGTACTGCACGGCCGAGGACGACTGCAAGACCGGCAGTGCCAGGCGGGAGAAACGGCAAGAGCAAGAGCAAACGGGGATGGCGTCGAGCTATTGATAACATCAACTGCAGCAGGCACTTGAAGGACTGCGTCCGCACGGGCGACATTAAGCGTATGGAGGAGCTGCAGAGGGGTAGAAGGGCGGAAGACGTGCGATGATCCGATGGCCAACCTCAGTGTGTGATGAAACCACTGCAGATTCTTCGCTCGTCGTCCATACAACGAGCTCCGACGTAGAACAAGCCCAAAACCCTGGCTGTTCCATGGCAAGCTCCAAGGTTTAGCCGGAAGCCTGACTGAAACCGAAGCCTGAACGTCAAGAAGCCCAAAAAGACCCAACAGCCTCAGCCATAAACCCCAAACGTACCCTTTTCGTTTGCAGTGCCACAAAACGCCGCCACCCGTCAGCAGGAAGATGCTATCATCACAATTCTTACGATTGCTATTGCTATAATTTATGATTTTGATGATCTTGGTTACTATTATTGCTGCGATTTCTATTGCGATTACCCTGATCATTCTCTCAAATGTTGCTGCTATATGCTCTTATGATCATTGCTACGGTCATTTCCACTGCGGTTCTTACTCACTCCGCAGCACCCCGGAACCCCCAAATCTCTAAACCCCCGAACCCCTCAATCCCCAACGCAGACCCGACCCGGGAGGATCCAAAAAGTAGATCCCTTAATGGGGGTTCTTATAAAGTACCCTTAGTAGTATAGGGCCCCAACTTAGGGGATCTACTTTCTAGATCCTCTCGGGGGTCTGGGAAACAAGTGACCCCTCACCCCTTGAACCCCTGAACCCAAAGCTCTGAGTCGTTTCCGAAGTGCAACAAAGTGCAGGGAGGAGGTTGACTCTGACTAAACCCGTAAAACCCCTGAACCCTTCAAACCCTCTAGTACCCGGAAAGGTACCCTTATAGAGCTCCTTTAAAAGGACCCCCCCCCAAAAAAAAAAAAAGAAACCCTGCCAGGAGGAGGCGGCCGCCGAGGAGAAAGAGCTCGAGCCTTGGGAGGACGACGAGGTCTTCGAGGCCCCGAAAAACGGCCGAGCGGGGGGGCGGGGGAATGGGGGTCCTTAAAAAAAAGGGATCTTTAGAGGATCCTTTAAGGGATCCTTTAAGGGGCCCTTTAAGGGGTTCTTTAAAAGGATCTTTAGAGGGGTCCTTTAAGGTGTTCTTTCGGGGGGAGTGGTTGGGGCTTCTTTTGCAAAGGGATCTCTAGAGAGGTCCGTTAAAGGTCCCTTTTAAGGGGTCTTTGAGGGGTCCTTCAAAGGAATCTTCAGAGGGGTCCTTCAAGGGTCCTTGAAAGGGATCTTAGGTGTGCAGAGTTTACGGATTGGGGGCCAAGGACTTTAGGGATTAGGCGTTTTAGGTTTATACTAATATGCTTTAGGGCATAGGCATAGGTGTTCAAAGGGTGAGCCTTTAAAGGGATCTTCGGGGCGGTTAAAGGGCTTCCTTCAAGGGTTCCGGGCTACTAGTTGTTTCTGTACTTGGGGATTCAGGTGTTTAGGGTTTACGGATGAGCCTTAAAAACCCCAAGCCTAAACCCCTAAACCCCAACCCCTAAACCCCTAAACCCCTAAACCCTAAACCCTAAACCCCTAAACCCTTAAACCCTGAAACCCTGAAACCCTGAAAGCCCTAAAAACCCTTTCAGGGTCCCATGAACCGACTTTTCGCCGAAGGCCTGGGGTCGGAAGGGCGCCGAAGATCCCGAGGAGGCCGGTACTTCGGGGGCTTTCCTTTAAGCAGGTTTTGGTTTTGGTGCTTTTTTGAGTAGGGAGGTACAAAAAAAGCTACGGTTTCTAGGATTTCTGAGTATAGGGGTTCCATAGACTGTTAGATGGGTTTGTAGGGGGCTTATAAGCTTATAGGGTTGTATGAGGGCTTATAGGTCTTGTTTATGGGGCTCCACAGGCTGTAGGATGTGGAGTGTTCTCTACGGCACTGTAAAGATTTTGAGGGCTTTTGGTTGTGCTTCCTTTGGCTGTACGGGGCTGCAAGGGGTTTTCGGGAGGAGGCCCATAACTTCCTCTTTGCGCCGGTTCGAGGAGCTTTCAGGCAAGTTGGTCTGTGACTTTGCGTAATTCTCGGAGGGCTCCTGACTGAAGCTTCGAGATTCAGGCCTACAGTGCGGGTGGGTTTGAGACGAAAGAGTGTTTTACGCCCACAGTTTGGCATTGGCATTGGTCTGAGTCTGAGCATGTTGGGCTAAGCCGGGGTTCCTTATTATAATCATGAATACGACTATTGTTATTATTTATAATATTATTATTGTTGTTATTGTTATTATTATCAAGTGGTCGTGAAGCGTCTCGAAGAACCGAAGGTCTTCATATCCTAAGCCTTCCTAAAGCTCCCTTTCCTGCAGGAGAAGGAGGGATTGAAGCCTTTCGGCCGCCAAGAGCCGAAGATGTGCGTGACCGTGAAGGCTGGGCGACAAGCTTTGGTGAGCGGCTACGTGCTCTCGTCGGGTCCCGGCGGGGTCGCGGGGCTTAGCTTGGAGACTTTGGGTTTCGGGTTTGCTACACAGAGCAGTTTTTGTATGCGCGTGGCCATTTTTCAGACAAATTTTGATCTGGGTCTTGAGGATTTCGTATTCTGCCAGTCCTCAACCGCTGGAGGTCACCATTCCTGCCCTCACCGTCCACGACAAGAGCATGCGAATCATTGAAGCCAAGATCAACACGACTTTGGAGGCATGGCTGTTGCGGTCCTTTTGACTTTTGTCATGTCCACGTTGCACGGTTTCCAAGCTGCTAAGGAGGGGTCGCTTCTGATTCTGGCGCCTTTCCACCTGTAGAGTTCTATCTCCTTAAGGATTCCATCTGCCTAGCCGACTGCGTATCGCAGATGTGACGAATGATGATGCTATTGATAGTCCTGTGAAGGAAGGTTATCGTTGTAGTCACCGCCATCGTATGACCACGAGGATCATGATGAACTCTGGCAACCACATCACCATCATCACCAATGCATTTCTCCTCATCATCATCCTACCCGCACGATCACCACCACCACCGTCATCATCGTCGCCGCCCCGGCACAATCACCATCATTGCATTCACCAGCATGGCATAGTCACATCATGAGCATTACCTTGGGCCTGCTCAAGCCCTGGTCGGCGTCGTTGTCGTCATTCTGGGCGGGCATTACACTGCAATGTCGGCTGAAGTGTCACTAGCAACGAATCTCCAGCACCAGCGCCATTGGCAGCAGCATCGTGTTCGTCATCTTCTTGTCCCCATACCTCCCAAAATCCCAGCGGTGCCAGGTCCTGGCCAACGCGACCCAGAAGGCCCCGCCCTTCAAAAAGTCGGGGAGCGTCGACCGATGCTTCATAGTTGGATGCGACAAGACGCCCACCCGGGCATCTGTGCGCGACGTGTAGAAGACTTCAGAAGAAGTCGGCTTATGGCTTTGTGCCTTCCCTTCTTTTACCTCCTGTTAAACTGCCACCATTCTGGATGTTGCTTTTTTGTGCTGGTCGATTGCGGAGGCCGATGCCAACGCGACGGCAACAGCCAAGACGGTGCGTAAAGCTGTTGTGGAGGCGCCGGCTGAATCGACCGGAATTTGGTTTCGAAGCAGCACAACCAAGAACCGCGCAGCATCCCATCCTTTGCACCAGGTTGCCATTGTTTGTCGTTCTCCCTTGACACGAGCAGGGCCCAAATACTGTACGGCAATTATCGCCGACGCCTCGCAAGAAGTTCCCACGCCCCTGGCAGGGCTGCATAAGTTCCGTCAAACACAAAGTAGCGTAACGTGCAAATCGCAGAGTTCCGGCGGTTGAGCCATGATAAAGACGATGTCAGCCTAAATGCTCAAGCTGTTTCAAGAAACCCCTAGCCTGAGTAGAGGCTGTTTCTCAAGATTCCAGGGGAAGTATTCCCGAATCTGCGGAAATGCTGCGGATCTTTTAGCCTTGAACCTTCAGCACATAATCCCTGAACCCGAGAAAGGAGAACGTTCGAAAGACTTGAGCCAGAACCCTAGAAATGACGAAAGCTAGCTCGCGAGGAGCTTGCGGGAGTGGTTCTTTGCAGATTCGGTTTCGGTCAAACGAGACTTCAGCACTCTGAAAGCCCAAAAAGGAGCCCACAGAGCACTTTCTCCTTGCAACGAAACGAACCCTTCAAGAGAACGGCTCAAAAAGGCGCTTCTTCAACCAACCCTCAACTCCTACACCCTCACCCCAAACCCTAAACCTTCAACGCTAAAGCCGAAACTCTACACCTTAAACCCTAACCGCCTTTAAAAATGGGGGACGGCGGGTTTTTCAGGCCCAGGCCGAAGCCAACGCCAGCTACAACGCCACGGCGGCAGCAGAAGCCACCTACACGGCACACCCTTCGTTTGGGGGGGGCGACACCTACCACCACTACTACTCCTACTCCTACTCCTACTACTACTCCTACTACTACTGCTACTACTACTACTACTATTACTACTACTACTACTACTACTACTACTACTACTACTACTGCTACTACTATTACTACTACAGGTACTACTTCTACTACTACTGCTCGGGGGGGGTGGGGTCCGAGCGTTCTGCAAGGAAGAGAGGGCGCTTCTTTTTGGTGGGTTTTTTTGGGGGGTTTCGGGTTTAGGGGTTTAGGGCTCAGAAAGTCGTTTGTGAGTTTTCGGAGGCCCTTCAGTTCTCTTTAGCTTGGCGTGAGAGGTTTTGCTGGGTTTCTGCAGGCTTTCAAAGGGTGCACGCAGCCTGAACCTGGAAAAGGAGTGGTTTTTGGCTCGGCTGCTTTTTCAAGTTTATATTGATTTGCCTTAGGTGCGCATTCCGGTTTCCGCTGTTGCTTGGGTTGATGATAGGGCTCCGAAAGGGTTTCTTGACAGATGTGTGCCCAATGGGTTTGTAGGGTTTGTAAGGTGCAAGGGTGTAGGTTCAAAGAGCGTTCAAGCGGGTTGTTTTCGGCTTTCGGCTTGAGGATTCGGATTTGGTGTTTTGAGATTCGCAGTTGCAGGGGGCTAGGGATATCTCCTTGGCGATTCGGGCGAATCTGTGAACTGACTGACCATGAAGGCCAGTTTGCAACAGTCTTGGGAATGAGGCCGATGCTTGTCTGAGTTTTTCTCTCTTCACGTTGCAATCTGGGAGTTTCCGAAAATTAGGCGGTACCTTATTTTGGGGTCCTTTTTATAAGGATCCTACCATTTAGGGTGCTGTATTGGGGTCCCCTATGTTCGGACATCTCTGCCCCAAGGCCTCAATCCGACTGATCCGAAACCCTGCTCTGCCAGGCATATGCGGAAGCGACCGACACGGCGACCGCCGTCTACAAGGTCCCAACACCGGTTTTAAAACCCTAAACTCCGCAAGGAACGAACCTCGCAACCCTAAGCCCGAATCCAAAGACCCTGCAGCCTGAAACCTAGATCCCAAGAACAGGGAGAGCCCATAGCTGCAGGCCGTGGCCACTGCTGAAGCCAAGCGCAAAGTCAAGGATGACGGCAGCAAGGCACAGATTGCGTCCGTGGCGTGGCTGCAGCGAAGGCCGCTAACACGCTGTGAACTGCGGTGGGATGCCAGGGCAAGAAACACCAGAGATGGCGGTGGTAGTGGTGGTGGTAGTAGTAGTAGTAGTACTAGTAGCAGCAACAGGAGTGGAAGAAGGAAGACAAGATAGAGGAAGGAGTTGCAAACAGAAGTCATCGTCGCAGTGCCGGAAAAGTGCTCGGGCGTAGAATCGGATTCCCGAGGGTTCGGGGCCTGCTTTGGGCCGAGGCTCTCGTTCTCTTCCTTCTGCAGGCATAGATATACATATATATATATATGTATATATATATATATATGTATTTCTTGAAATTAAGAATTCTTTCTGTTGTCTTTAATCTTAGGCTTTTGAAAAATGATACTAGTTATAGCATATTAAGAATAGCTATTTTTGTCATGACTTCTCACCACGCAACAAGCCAAGGAAGCCACGGCGGCTGCACGCAGCAATGGCAAGGCCAGTGCCAAGGAGATCGCCAATGCCACGAGGACGTTTCCCCGAAACAAGGAAACAGAACAGGGCAGGGCACCCAAAAACAGGAGCCTTAACAATTACCTATACTATTCTGGGGGGTTCCTTATTGTAATTCTAGTATAACATACCCCAAAAAACCCTATTCTGATTATCAAGGCCCCTATAGTTTAAGAAGTCTAAGGCACCGGTACTTAAAGGATCAAGGGACTTAGTAACTAGGGTTATAACTAGGGTAACTATACTTATAACTACTTATAACCCCAAGTAAGGTACTTAAAACCTTACTTACTACGTCCGATGAGCCTCCAAGTAGTGCCTGTTGTCATACATTTTGTAATTCAGTTTGGGGTCTTGGGAAGTTTGGGGTGCTGTGCTTGAGGGTGCGCGTTTAGGGTTTTGCCTTAAGGTTTGAGGTTTTGAGGCTGCTTTGGTCGGTTCGACAGGTCATGTAGACCCCGAAATTCAACCCTCTTTAACTTTCTTCCAGTGCCGTCATATGCGAACCCCATGTCTAGTCAGTACATCCTCATCAAGGGAAGGGGTTTATTCGATAGAATCTTACATCAGCACACGGTTGCTGTGTCTTGACATTGCTGGCGTCGCGTCTGCATACCTGCCAATGCAGCAGGACCGTCACTGCGCAAGGTGCAGCAGGCCGAAATTGCTTTGCTGCGATTTCAAGCGAGCTGAAAGGGCCTTACGCAAAGAGGGTGCATGCTGTTAAACCGCAGGCCTGGAGCCTGGTTGTGAACGAAGAGCCCGAAGGGTTTCCTCACCTTTTCCCTCTCAGCCCTTGTAGGTGCAACGGTCAAGCTCAAGCAGACGGGACACGGCAACTCGCCTTGTTTCATTCCTTGAAAGCTTTTGCACCAGAGATTCAGGGCTTTCCAATGCGTGCCCAAAAAACTCTCGTAGCTCAAAGCACCTTTATGGTCGTTTCTGAAATCCTGCCGAGACCCCTCGCTTGACACAACGGAGAGAGAGGGGCTACGGAAAGATTTGGAGTTCAAGTTTCGCAGTGTCTGGGCTTAGAGGCTCAGGGGTTGAGGGTGACCCTGCCCTAGATCCTCACAAGTCAGAAACCACAAGCCAAGAGCCCCGCCCAAGACCCCCCCAAAATCAGCCCGTAAATCCTGAAGGGCTTAAGCCCACACCAGATTGACGTAAGGCCTGAGAATCCCTCCGAAAATCAGCTAAACCCGCAACGACAGACCTACAAACCCGAAAATAAAATAAATCCTACACTCAGATTCCTACACCTCGAGTTTGTTTCGATTTCACAAACCCTCGAACCAAAAAAACAGCAAAAAAATCGCAAAAGCTCGGAAACCTCTTACCCCTGAACCCCAACGCCCTCAAGCCCCAAAGTCCCAAAGGGCTCCAAAAGCTTTCCTAAGACTCCAGATTCCCGAGTCACAAATGGGGGTTTCCGAAAATAGGGGACCCTATTGTAGTACATTTTTATAGTAGGATCCTTCTTATAAGGACCCCCAAATAAGGTATCCCCCTAATTTTCGGAAACTCTAAACCCTAGACCCTTTATTAATAGAACCCTTATGGATCCCTTCAAGGATCCCTTAAAGGATCCCTTTCAAGGTAGCCCCCAACCTTAAACCCTTTACAGCTCCCTTTAAAGGAACCCTTATCGTACCCTTATGGTAACCCTTTAAAGGACCCCTAAGGTACCCCCCTAATTTTCGGAAACTCTAAACCCTAAACCCTTTATAGAACCCTTATAGATCCCTTTAAGGATCCCTTTAAGGATCCCTTAAAGGATCCCTTTCAAGGTAGCCCCCCTAATTTTCGGAAACTCCCAAATCGCTCTGAGGCAAAGCCGAGGCCGAGGCTGAAAGGAACGCCACGGTGCACATCCAGGACAAGGGGACCCAATGTTGTTTGGCCCCTTATTTGTATTTTTGGGTTTAGGGTTTAGGGTTTATTATAAATATATATATATATATATATATATATTTTTTTTTTTTTTTTTTTTTGTTTTATTTTGGCCCTCTTTTTTGTAGCCTTTACTTCAAATCTCCACCCTCCAGGACACAGCGACGGTCACGAAGATTCTTGGCCTCCGACATTCAGAACTAGGAGCAAGGATAAAAGCAGTAGCAGTTTCAATCTATGTATAGTAGCTATGTCATGATAAGAATAATGATAAGAAGAAACATGCTGAAAAGTATATTAAAATCGGGAGTTTAGCGTTTAGGGTTTGAGGTTGCGCATGGTTTTGAGGGGGTTGAGGCTTTTAGTGGTTTAGGGGCTCTGACTTTGAAGGTGTGTCTTGCGGGAGCAAGGTTGGAATTGGGTTCTACGCTTCAGGCTTGTCGATTCTGGCGGATTTCAAGAGCATCGCAGGTGGCCATGTGATCACGAATCGACCGTCGTTCAACTTTGATCGAAGCTTTGGTCGAATCCATTCAACGCATGTCATGCGAAATCCGAAGCCGCGATTGAAAAACATACACCCAAGACCCAGACACCCCAAACCAAAACCCAAGAACGCAACAGCCTCAAGACAGGCAGTTTATCGTAGTCGTTCCTGTCTGAGAAAGGTACACGTTGCGAAGGGGAAGGACCCTGGGGCTCAAGGACTCGAGTGTGGGTCTTAGGCGTGCCCTTGGTTTTAAGCTGCCAACCCCGAACCCTATAGAGAAAAGTTTGAGTTCTCTTTATTCGGGGCTTTTTGTGGCCTTGGTGGGCTTGGGTTTACTTCGAGGCCCAGGGGGACTTAGTAGGTTATGATAAGTAGAGTTACTAAGTCCCCTGGGCCTCCAAGTACTCAAAGGATCACGGGACTTAGTAACTAGGGTTATAAGTAGGGTAACTATACTGAAAACTACTTCTAACCCCAAGTAAGGTACTTATAACTTATAACCTGACTTACTAAGTCCCCTGGGCCTCGAAGTCGGGCTTCGGATCTTGGGCTCGTTGCCAAGGAAACGGACCGTCGAAGTCGAGGGCGTCGGCACCATGACCAAGGAGTTCAAGGCAGCAGTGAAAGGATCATTGGGCTTTTGAAAGACGCTTTCGGAATCTGCTGCGGGCTTTGGTAGTATGCTGGTTTCGTTGTCCTACTTGCAGCCCTGCATAGAATCCACTTAGTTCCCTTGCTAGGATCTTTCAGAACGTGTGTGGCTTTGAAATGGCAGAGGCCACGGCCACGGCCAAAGCTATCGTGGAGACAAAGGCGTGCATCTCTGCCCGCCAGGCAGAAAGATGCTGGGAAAAGGGCATGGGCGTCACACGCAGAGTTAGAAGGACTTTCGGTTTGAGGGCTGTGAGGGATTCCGCGCGATGACTCATGAGCAGTGTAGTTGGGACGAGTAACGAGCGGATTTGTGGACGGTGTGCTGGTTCGAAAATGTGCAGTCTGCCGCTTGTTGTCTTTCACCCTCTCTTTTGACTTTTCGAGCGCGCAGTCGCACAAGCGCCGTCACTCTCATCAACGTTCAGTCCTTGCGCATGCCAAAAATGTCCACGCTACATCGTCGCGATGAGTGCAATGCATGCATCTAAGTACGACCCTGCTCCTGACCTGCTTGTTGAGTCCCCAAACCCGAAACCTTCTAAACAGCCCGAAACCCGTATAGAGCCCATGTAGAGCCTTTCAGTGGGACTCTTATAAGGAGCTCTTAGAGAATCCTAGGCGTCCGTGCGGGTCTCCAGGCCAAGCAGATGCTGAGCCAGGACAGCTTAAGGCAGTCGGGAGTGCCATTTGCCCGGGCCGTCTACAAGAAGGTGCCTGCCCCGCCCCCTTTGGTTTCGGAGGGGTTCCTTGGGATTGTTCTTCGAAAGTCTGCGAAGACCCATGGCTTGTTTCGGGGAGCCCTTATCCTAGCCTTGAGGGTTTGAACTCTGACAACATCCGTTAGCTTCAAAACCCTCACTACCCAAGATTGAAAAGGCTGACTGTGCTGAGGCGTCTGCGCACTTAGAGCTTTATCCATGAAGTACTTACCTTTGGTTAGTCGGGAACGGAGCAATGGGGTACAATTATAACTACTATTACTATCTTTCTTCCATTCCCTACCAAAGGTAAGCTATAGGATTACTAAGGCCCCTATATTATAGTACCCTTATAGAGGTAAGAAAATGGAAACCCTATTCTAATGATTAAAGCCCCTATATCATAGAGCCCTTATTGTCTCCCTGAAAGTAACCCCAATGAGTACCAAAGGTAAGTATACCGAATGCTGCCAGGCAGAGAGGGGTACTTCATTTTGGGGCCCTTAGAATAAGGATCCTACTATTTAGGGTACTACATTAGGGACCCCTATTTTGGGAAACTCCCAGATGCTGCTGCCAGGCAGAGCGAGAAGCTTACGCCCAGGCCAAGGAGAAGGCAACCAGCTCGGCCATCAACTTGGCAACGAAGGCGAGGTTCTTGGTAATTAATGGTTCCTTGATATATATATATATATATGCTCACCCCCCCCCGTTGACAGACCATGCCCTTGTGATAGTGTACTCTCGTTCGGTGACTAGGCTGAGATATTGCATCTAAACACACCACACATGATGACAATCTGTAAAGCAAATCCTTTACAGTACATATGCCAAGTATACTTTTAACATGCCATGTACTGAGGACGCATGGGCCAGATGCGCGACACGTGAGTTATGAGTTTGTGGTAGCATTGATATAGGATGAGTATGAGTATTAATATTGGTATTAGTATTAGTATCAGCAATAGTATTAGTGTTTACTGTAAGTATATATATATATATATGTATATATATCGACAGTAGTAAGTATACATTAATGTTAGTGCTCATCTTCGTTTTAGTCTTAGTGTTAGTGCCAGTGTCAATGCCAGTAATAGTACCACTGCTAGTATTAGTATCAGTCTTCATGCTGGGTTTAATATCAGTTAATAATGGCAGAGGTGCTAGTATTGGTATCAAAATTAGAGTTAGTTTCGATATGTTACTATTCTGATAGTTTCGTATATCAGCAGGTTAGTATATCAACACATTGATGTGTTCGAGAGGCAACATATTTGTATACTTGCATATTCGTAGATTTAATACTTTAGTACAACTGATGCATGAGTAAACTAGTATATTGCTGTATTAATATATTAGTATATTAACATACCAGTATATTCGTACATTAGTGTATTAGTATACTCGTATATGCAATATACGTGTATTGTCTAAAGATTTATAAGTGTATCAGTATGTTGTCATATTAGTACACTAACCTGCCACGTCGGTATACTTGCATATTACAGTAGTCGCATACTAGTATAGTAGCATACTAGTATAATAGCATACTAGTATAGTATATTCACACATTAACAAGTAGTGTATTGTTACATTGGTATATGGGTATATGCTTGTCCTAAAACATCAGTACATGAATGCATTGATACATATCGGCATTTTAAGTTAATGGTATGTGTTCTGGTGTGCATTAGCATATGCACGTGTCTTTTGTAATGGTATTAGTCTTCACATCAATATGAATATGACTATTGGTATTCGTAGGAGTATTAATGTTAATATCCGTATTAGGATTATCCATAGTCGCATTAGCCTTAGTATAAGTGTGAATAATGGTATTAATACTGGCATTATCTTGAATATTCAGAAAGTTATCAATGTCAGTATTAGTATTGGTGACAGCATTACTGTTAACAGCATAAGAGTATACGCAGTAGTATCCGTAGGAGTATCAATACTTATGTAAATCTTGGTGTTGGTATAAACAGTGTGATTGGTAATAGTAATAGTGCTAGTGCGAGTGCCAATATTAAAATGAGGTTATGTATTCGCATGAACGTTTGTCTTATATTAGTATTACTCCTGATTACATGAAAATACTAACAGATAAATGCATGCATGAGCTAATGTATTTGTACTTTAATATAGTGGTATGTATATTTATGTACATTGGTATATGCAGGTGTGTATTAGTATTGGAATCAAAATACACTACTACCAATATGGGCATAATTATTGATATGCGTAGGAGTATGAACGTCAGTATTAATCATTATTAGTATTTGTTATTTGTATGGTGCCTATTCGTATTGGCTTAAAAAAGTGTAAATATTAGTGTTAATGCTGGTATTAGCTTGGGCAGTCAGCAAATGATCAATGTCAGAATAAGTATTGGCAATAGTATTCGTAGGAGTACCAATTTAGAAAAATAGATAAACACTGACAATCGTCTAAACAGACCTTGCCTTTGCAAGTGAGTCGTAGTGCATGGTCTGTCATCCGATGGGTCACAATCAGCCCATTGAAAATCAATTCCAGAAGTTCCAAAATTTCCAAAATCTCTAAAATCTCCGAAATTTCCGAAATTTCCAAAATTTCCAAAAATTCCAAAAATTCCGACATTTCCAAAATTTCCAAAATCTCCGAAATCTCCGAAATCTCCGAAATTTCCAAAATTTCCAAAAATTCCAAAAATTCCAAAATTTCCGACATTTCCAAAATTTCCAAAATTTCCGAAATTTCCAAAATTTCCAAAATTTCCAAAACGGCCCGACCTAGCCGACAGGATTTTTCCAAAACATAAGGGCGGACTTTTTGGGAATTTTGGAAATTTTGGAATTCTTGGAAATTTTGGAAATTTTGGAAATCCGGAAAGTTAGGGGAGAGAATTTTGGAAATTTTGTAAATTTTGGAATTGAGTTTTTGAAAGCTGAGTGCCACCTCCCCCCGATCACAGACCATGCGCTACGACTGAGTTGAAAGGGCATGGTCTGTCAACGGGTCTCAGTCTTTTGGTGGTTCCACAGATACGTCCGGAGGGCTCAAACTCGATACCCCGGAAAAAGCACGAACACGCCGGTGGGAGCGATGTTTTGAAGGGGATGGTCTGTCATGGGGGGGGGGGTGACCATATATATGTATATGTATATGTATATGTATATGTATATGTATATATCCTAATCGGGGTTATTCAACTTGGCAAGGAAAGCTGGCCCTGGATTGCGAAGGGAAGCGCAACTTTAGGGTTAGAGGGTTCAGGGTTAGTTTCGGAGGCTTAGGTTTCGGGTTTAGGATTTAGGGTTAGAGGGTTTAGGGGCACAAGTTTGAGTCTTAGAAAAGGCTAGTGAAGAGACTGAGCCGAAACTATGTCAGGAGTGCGGCACGCTCTTTGTTCGGCTTTGGGGCAGTTGTTTCGACGGAGGTTTCAGGGGTTTGACCACTCCAGGTCGAGGCTGAAATGTAGACCTTAAGCACTAAGCCCTGAACCCCAAATAACCTACCTTTTTAAGGACTTATAAAAAAAGAAATCATGTTAGGGAACCCTAAAAAGGGTAGGTTCCTTAGGGTACAGGTAAGCCCTGAACCTTGAACCTTCAATGGGTGGCTGTCAAAATTAGGGTCCCTTTTTGGGTCCTTAGTATAATACGGCACCTAATATTTAGGGTACCCAAGAAGGGACCATAATTCTGACAACCACCCCAATCCTGACCCCAAACTTTGGAAGCCTCAAGCTGCACCTCTTTCGGCCCTGGCACGAGGAAGTGGATGTTTGTACTCCCAACCGAGGCTCTTGGTAATGGTTCCTTGAGATATATGTATATATATATATATATATGTAGTTTCCTAATGGGGGTCATTCTGCTTGCAACCTTACGTAGCAAATCACATAGAGCAGCTTTGTGAGTTCGACAACACCATTATGGACCCCGTCTTGGAACGTAAACCCTAAACCCCGCCCCCCCTTAAACCCGAAACCCAACTCCTCTACAACCCCGTATACACCATCTGGAAACCAAAAACACCGAAGGCAGCGAAAGATCGGATCGACGCCGACATCGAGGCTCAGGTGGCGAAGTACACCGAGGCCGCTTTCAGGCTCTCCTAAAATATCGGGTTTATATTCTGTACACTCTTTATGCTGTACGGGCCGTACGGGGTTTAGTTTAGGCTTCAGGATTGTGTTTTTCAATGGTGAGCATGATGATCAAGTGAGCACGGTCACCGTTGTGTGTGCCTGGTACTACTTACTACTCGGATCGCTGTAGGTGATTCTTGTTCGTTGATCCCGCTTGCTAGTTCTATAGTGGTCTTGGCTTTCGTGTGTGTGTGTGTGTGTGTGTGTGTGTGTGTGTCGTGAGTGTTGCTGTTTCTTCTCGCCTCCGAGTTTTTGAGGGTGGCTTTGGCTAGAGACTCTGCTTTTCTGACATTGGGTGTGGACCCACCCGAAACCCTAAACTGACTCCTAAGACCGCGCAGCCATACACCTCGACCACTCTAACTCTAACCTTCTGAAGGCTGGGGGCCCCACTCTGCAAGGATGGTCAGACAAGATGGCATGGGTTTGGTGGTGCCTTACCCAAGTTCAAGCTTCAAGGCTTGCAGAATGCAGAAGCCTTCATGCTGTCCGTTGGGGCAGGAGCACCGATCGAAGCTTGAGAAGATCGCGCTCGAAGACGCCATGAACAGCACTGTGGGAGTCAAGAAGATGCTGCAGGCGGGGCAGTGTTTCGGGTAGCATCCTTCCTCGGCATCATCATCAGGCTGATTCTGAATGTCCGTCTTCGTCCTTATCCTCATCATGAGCAGCAATCTTGTCAGAAGTCCTTATTGCCTTCTCCATCCATGCATGTGTTTCGTAGTCTTGGGACTCGCCTCATGATGTGTTCGCCGGTGTGATTCCTGCTCTCACGGTGATCGTTTCATGGTTCGCGTTGCTCTCAAAGCTATAGCTCGAATGCTGCAGCTATCGTTCTTAACACGATGGTCATCGTCGCCGTGTCTCTTACTAGTTAAGCATCATGTCTTTCCAAATGCAAGGGAAGGTTCAAGATTGTGTTCAGCAGCGATATCAACTCGTATTCGGGGCTGTCGCGAGTTGGGATAAGAGCGTGAGCCTGGAGGACAGGGGCGACTTAGTAAGACAAGTCACCCTAAAGTTGCACTCCCTTACTGTATACATTAACATCCTTATGATTGCTATTATTACGGTTGTTGTCATTACTCTTGCTGCCCTTTGCTGTTATGATCAGTGTTATGCAGCCTTGCTGAGGAACAAGGCACCCGATCCTCCGAGGCGAGTAGCAACGCTGCAGAACTCCCAGGTGAACCTAGGATCCTACCGTTTAGGGCACCTTAGTTTTGGGGCCCTTATAATTACGCATCCTACTATTTTTAGGGTACCTTATTAGGGTCCCCTATTTTCGGCAACTCCCGTATCAGGGTTCAGCGATCCTGGTTTTTATACTGAGGCATGCTTGAGAGGCTTCTCTAAAAGTCACAACCCCCGAAACCTGAACCGCAGAACCAAGGAGGCCAAGTCGCTCAACCAAAAACGCATAAACCCTTAAAGCCTTACAACCCTGATACCCTAAACCCGAGAGCCTTAAACCCTGAAGCCTAAACCGAAAACCGCCTCGCCCAGCCCGAAATGTTTCCAGGAGGCCGCAGTGAAGGAAGCCATGGCTCAGGCAGTGGACAAGGCAACTTTGGGTTTAGGAGGGCTTATTGGAGGCGGGTTAAGCAGCTTTAGGAGCCTAGGGGTTTAGGGGTGTAGGGTGGGTTACTTTAAGGGGGTACTTGTTTGGGCTATCGTAATCATAAGGACTACTTTCAGGATTACAATCTGAGGTCCCTGGAGGTTACTCTATGGGAGTTTGCGAAGATTAGGGGTGCCTGATGTTGGGGTCCCTATAGTGAAGGATCCTACGATTTAGGGTACCATATTACGGTCTCCCATTTTCGGAAACTCCCCTTGAAGGATTACTTTAAGGCGGTGGTCGGCAGCTCAGGGCCAGGGCAGAGACTCAGAGGTGGGTGGCAGTAGATATTCAGTAGTGTTCAGTCTTTCTAGTATCGCCCCTTTGGGGGAACAAGTACGACTGTAAGACGATGTGCCCCAATTTTTGGGGTTGAAGGCATGAGAGGTGCTGGTTTGGAGTTTGGTTTTAGGGTTTGGGTTTCCGGTCACGGATGGTCTCAGGCAAGAGCCGTAGGCCCTAGGGCCCTAGGGCTTGGGCGGTTCAGCGAATGTCCTCGTCAATTTCTCCTGGAGCAGCATGACTCCAGCCGATAGTTCTTGAATCTCGTGAGACATCAGCCCCTCTCGCTTGAGTAGCTCAGATAGGACAGCACCCTCGCGTCGAGAGCATTCAGCCTGGTCGGTGGATCGTAGGCCAGCATGAAGCCCAATTTCTGGGCCCCCATCGCCTTCGTGACATAGAGTGCATGCTCTCCTCCGACTATAGTCGACCTCATAGAGGATGGTGGCGGTCCCGTCTTCAATTTCGCGCCGGGATGCTCGTTCACACCTGGCGAGAATGGACTGCAAATCGTATCCCCTATCATGCGTAACCGGGAAGCTTCACAGCCACCAACCACAACATCTGTGGCAACAGTGTGTTGAGTCGAGTGCCGAAACCACCCGACCGCCGACATGTCGTCCAACACTAGTCCCTTCAGTATGCAGTCGCACCTCCCGCCTTTGATGTGAGCGTACGCGAGCCATTCTTGTGTGTTTCGCTGAGTTCGATCCACACATCCTTCATGAACGATGCTACCATCACCTGGGTTCGTCCCATCCACGGTGCCTTCATCGACTTAGCGCCTGACAGCCTTCCACGAATCCCAAGGCTGCCTTGCTTTGATAACCGCGACTGCTGTGCGAAGAACTTCAGGTGACTTCATGCCTTCACCTACCTTGGCACTCTCCAGCTCCGCAAGCAGTGGCAGAGCATCGTATTCACGGAGCCTTAAATCACCCGGACAGAGTCAGCCCCCCAAGGAGCCCGAAACCCAAACGCCAAGGCACCCAACGACCTAAAGTGAAAAGCCCCAAGCCCTACATATATATATATATATATATATATATATATATATACATATATATATACACACACACACACCCACATACCAAGAAGAGCATCACATTCACGGACCCCTAAACGAGCCCTAAACCCTAAACCCAAGGGAGCCCTAAGCCCCCATACACACACATAGGTTCTAAACCTATAAAAGTCCTATGTTTGAAAAAACCAGCAAAACCTCTAAGAGTCGAAGACTGCTCGGCTAAGCGGAGGTCAAGGCCCGAGCACCTTTGGTGGCGCAGATGAAAGCCGATGCTGAGGCCCCGGCCCCACCCAACAAGCGGAGGGGGGAGGGGGGGGGGGTTGGGGGGAATTAGGCTTTTGGGACTTTAAGGAGTTGTCGGTGTTTCAAGAGTCAAGGAGTCTAGGGAGCAGGACTTAGGGTTGGGTGATATTTTACAGGGTTTGCTGCGATGACGCGCTGTCATGCAACATGGATGTATTGACATGTTGTACAGACTTCCGGAGCCCTCCGACCCCAATGGGCTAATGGGTCGGGAAGCGATCCCACCCACAGTGGGCCCGAGTTTAAATTTCAGAGTCGAATAGGATTAGGAGTTGATGAGGATGTGCTTGCGTGGGCTTTGTATCAAGGCTTGAAGGAGCTCTGTATACGTCTACGACTTGGGTTCGGTGAGGTGTGTCTACATTGGCTGAGTGTCTACATTGGCTGAGTGGGACCTGGGCACGCGGTTTATGAGATTATGACGGCGGTTATCATGATCATGATGAGCATCATCATTATCGCTGGCTTGGGGAAGCGCTCACTCCTGAAAGCATTTCGAGCCTACACCCGAAGCCCCAAACCCAAGTCTACATACCGCTGAGGCCCCGAACGGTTCCCAGCGGATCCCTTTTGTGCTTGACGGTTGTGTGCCCCGTCATAGTCCGGGAACCACGTTGGGGTCAGGGGGGCTTGACCGATGAACATTCTAAACCCTCAAGCCCTAACCATAACCCTCAACCCTAAACCCACATTTGACAACAAACTTAAACCCTCGACCCACAAGCCCTAACCCGGTGAACTTCCCGGTACGGCAGAATGCGCAGGTCAAGAAAGCAGCCGAGGATGAGGCGCACCCTGGAGCCAGAGCTGGCGGATGACAGTGACCAACAGCGGATACCCTGAGGATCCCAAAAGAGAGAGTCACTAAAACAGCCATTACATAAGACTTACTATTGTACAGTCACTATAAGGGCTGCTACAATTGTTACAAGGGTTTGAGTGGAATAGTTCTCGATGAGTATTGAATAGCCAAGAAGGTCTCTGCACAGAGCGATTGTACCAATTGAAGCATAGCGCCGCTTGTACTCCCGAGACCGTCAACAGCTCGCGAAAGGAAAGATGATCAAGCAAGCGATGGCCATCTCAAACCAAAGAATACTTCAAGGATCCAAGGACTACTTCAAGGATGCAAGGACTAGGAAAGTGATATTCGAGTGATAGATAGCCTACTCATTGCTCGCACTGAACCACGAAACCCAAAGCCTCAAGCAGCAAACCCCAAACCCCCCAACGCAGGCCACCAAGGAGGCCACCAAAATTGCGCAGAAGGAAGCCCGGGACGGTCTCAAGCGCAAGGCAATGGTCAAAGCCAGGGAAGAAGCACAGGACCAGAGCGCTTTAGCAGTTGGGGTAGAGTGGCTTTCGAGTTTTGGACCTTGGGATGTAGGTGCTTCTAGGGGAGGAACGTGGCTTTAGATTCACTGGCACATGATGGTTTCTTGAACATGGGGCTCCCTTATTTATGGATCCTTACAACATGGGCGTGCGATGTCTTGCTTATGGCTTGGAATCGTGCATTAACGTTTTGGCCAAAGCCCTACCTAGGCAACCCTGTCAGGAGAAGGCCGCTAAGCCCTGAGTCTTTAATCCCGGACTTAGCTCTCAAACGCCAGACTCTGCAACCCAAACCTCCCAAGCATCCACACACCCTCGATCCTGCCTTTCCTCCAGGAGAACGCTAACGAGAAAGCCAAGGCAAACGCCTTCCAAGAGGCAAAGAAAGCAGCAGAAGATGCGGCCAAGGCCCGATGGACTGGTACGGTTGATGATATAAATCCTGCATGACCCATAACAAGTAATATACCATAACTCCCATAGTTCAGGGTCCTTAATAAATGCCGGATTTATATCATCAACCGTAACTTACAGGGGCCCTTAGTAATTACTTATACTCTTTTGGTGGTTCCTTATGGTAATTATCGTGTAACGGGCCCCTATGGTAGGGGTTTTTCGGTGTTTGCGGCTTTGGGTGTTTCAGAGTTTACACGGCTTTGGGGCTTTGGGTTTCAGGTTCTTTTTGGTTTTGGGGTTGAGGGCTTTTAGGGCTTCAGCGTTGCGGCCTTCAGAGTTTTAGGGTTTTGGGGTTTAGGGTTTTAGTAATTTAGGACTGAGGGCTTTTAGGACTTCAGGGTTTGGTGCTTCTGGGTGTAGGATGTCGGGTTAGAAGAGGGCGAGCGAGATTTGTGAAGCTTCAGCTCCCCAAGGCCCCTCAGTGAAGGACTATTCCGCGAAACTGTCACTTCCTTCTTGTGCTGTCCGTTCCTGAATTTCACAAGGTAGAATTATGGGTCCTTCTTGTGTTGTCTGTTCCTGAATTATAAAAGGGTACACTGGGCTTTCTGCAAAGCCTGGAGCCACCGAACGCCAGGAGAAGGCTGTGAAGGAGGCCCGTGAGGCTGCGGAAGAGGAGGCGGAAAAGAAAGCAAAGGCGGCTTTGGCGTAGAACTTTGTGCTGGGCTGTTTGGGGTTGCCGGCTCTACTCTAACTCCGGGACCTTCTGGGATTTCCACCTCTACTGTAGGGCTTTTAGGGTCTTGGGTGTGTAGGATTGCAAGCTTTGGGGTTTTCTTGCTTTAGTTGTCGCTAGTTTCTCATTGTTATTGTGACTTGTTGTAAGGAGGACTGCTGCTGCAATCATCAGCTTGTTGTTGCTGGCGCTGTCATCCGGGTTGCTCTTCTTCTGCTCCTGGGCTGTCCGCACGGGGAGTACGGCCTCTGCTCGTTTGCGGAGACTTGAGGACATATCAGAGGGCTTTCGTCCTTGGTGTTGGGAGCCATGTCTGTTCCGAGAACACTTGGTCTGCTGCCACAGCCTCGCGTCTTGGAGTCCGCTTTGGCTTGTTGCTTGCAGATCCGCAAAACAACATCAGGTTCAATCGTTGCCCCTGTCCTCTTTTGTTGTTGCGCTTTGCACATTCGAGTTGTCGTACACTCCCTGCGCCTCTTGGGAGATAGTGTTTGGTCGAAATGTGCCATGCTCCTGTCCTTTCGGTTTTGGGTCCAGTGCAAAATCTGCTCTTCTTGCGAGCTCCCTTCTTTGCTTGTATCTACTAGCTTACAGCCTCGCCCGATTTCCAAGAACGCGAATCTCAACTGAAGGCTCGCACATTGCAACAACACCGTTTTTGCACCGATCTTGGATCTCCGTCTTCTCCGGTCTTTGCACCCCGCAACAGCCGGCAGCTTCAAAGCTCAGGGTGCGCCGCAAGAAATGGAGCAGAAAGCCGGCAAAGCATGCTTCTACTGTAAACTTCCCAAACCCTTTCAGGCTGCGGCCGAAGATGCAGCCACCAAGCGAGCGGCAGGGCACTCAGTGCTGCCTTCAGCACTTCGGCTGGTGAAGGGTGCACCGGATAGCGAGCTCTGGAGCTTAGGGTTTAGAGTTGCGCCCTTTTCTAGGATTCTCCTTGGCGTTGGATCTGATGATGCTGCTGAGATAACTCGGGATGCCCTTAATTGATGCGACGCCGCAAGAGTGGAGTCCATGTTGCCGCAACACAAGCATCTGGCGAAGGATGTTCTTCTGCAGTTTCCTTGCTGACCTTCACCCAAGGATCACGACGGATTTCGGGTTTAGGGTGGGGAGCTTAAGCCTTCCATGCCCTTGGGGCATCTTGTAGGAAGGGCCCGCGAAACACAAAATCCTGCAAGTGGGCGGTCTGTGTTCAGAGGATCCCTCATTTTCTTAGAACTTCTCAAGTTTGCTGCTGAAGAAGCCACAGCCAGTATCAGATACGGCGGTAGCGGCAACATAGCCGGACGAACCAGCTACCGAAACAGCAGCATCAAGAGCACCAAGCAGAAGAAGACTTGGCCCTTGACCCCCCCGCCCTTGTCAGACCCTGAACCGCGGAGAAACTGCCGACCAACAGCCGAAAGTCAGAAACAATAAACCCCCGAACTCACCCAAAAAAAGCCCCGAACGCCCTAAACTCCAAAAACCTCCCAGAAGCCCCGCGCTTGCTGGAGGTGGCCAAAGCCTCCCGCATCGCGGCCGAGGGCGCCGATGGGGCCTCCGAGGCTTTGCCTGGCTTCTTGTTGCTGAGTTGTCCCTACTTGGAGGATCGATCATGGACTCAGTAAGTAAGGTTATAAGTACCTGAATTGGGGATATAAGTATAGTTACCCTAATTTTAACCCTAGTTACTAAGTCC
This sequence comes from Symbiodinium sp. CCMP2592, assembly GCA_905221615.1. Taxonomy (NCBI): domain Eukaryota; class Dinophyceae; order Suessiales; family Symbiodiniaceae; genus Symbiodinium; species Symbiodinium sp. CCMP2592. The sequence continues at coordinate 191,402 of CAJNDT010000234.1, forward strand.
CATGATCCTTTAAGTAGAAGGCCCAGTGCAGGGGTAAGGGTTTATGGCTCCTGGGGTTCTGGGAGGGTGCTACAGAAAGGTTTTTTGGGGGGTTCCGAACCGGAAAGCATGTCAATCTATTGTTGTCGTTGAGGTTAAACTTCACGGCTGGTCTTCTAAACCTTCTATGTGTATGCGTATCTGCATATGTCTGTACGTACGGACTCGAGGGTGTCCCGCGTCCTGAGGACAAGGACAAGGAAAGCGAGGAGAAGCCTTCGGAATCCAAAGCTGACGCGAAGCCCGAGACATCAGGACCGTGCATGCTTCCTGCAATGCCCTATAGCTTGTGCTACGCTCAGGCTACTCATGGAAGCTGCCCTGTTCCGGGTTGACGATTTATTGCTCCAGGTTTATGGCTTCAGAAGAGAACCTTGCGGCATTGAGAGCTAAAGATTTGCGCGATTGTGTTCAGGAGAGAAAGAGCACAAGGACGCCACAGAGAGTGAGGCTGATCACTGAGGTGCATGCGAAGCTTCTTAGAAGTGGGTCATGAGTTGTGACAGTTGAGACAGCATGTCCCCGAATATGGCAGCTCTCGGCGCACTACTGTGCCGTTTGCAGATGCGAGCGTGAGAAAAACAAGGTAGGAAGAGGCTCCACCCTGGTCCTGGGGCCACCTGTCACCTGTAGCCACGTCTTGCAATGCAGTCTGCTTTCCCGGCCGAGACCATGTCAGAGAAGCCTGCATCCGCCGACGGTCAGACCTGGGCTCAACATGCCCAGCAGACGAAGTAGTGGTTTGGTTTCGGTACATACGTGTTCATGAGTTTCCTCGCTGCGGCCGGTTTCAGAATAACATGCTGTTTGCCCTAGCATTTTGCGCCTTGGCAAGTTTAAGGCAAAGCGTTGGCTTTTTGCGGGGGGGCCGGTCGGACACAGCGGTTCATGAGTCGGAAGCATGTGATGCGAGGCATCGGTTTTCGGTGGGCTTCAGCAACAAGACCAGCACGGCAGGATGATGTCCTTACACTTGCAGGTGGGGGGAAGCATGTGAAGTCTTGGTGCAGCATTTTGGAAGATCAGTGTCAACACTTCAAATTCCGGTGGATTCAGAGGGTGAAGATTCCGAGGCTGGCTTCAGTTCTGGAGTGGTTGATTTTGGCATTTGGCCAGTGCTCTGGGTGATTCCTACCACCACACCAACGCAACACAAGCAGGCTGTTCCCCACTTGGCCGCAGGTGCGGACATCTGGCCAGACTCGCGCATTTTTCCAAAGTCGTGTGAAGACGACGGGGTAATCTTACTCGAGCCCGGGGTGACCTACGACACGCAGGCGACTGCTCGCAGCTGTGTGAGGGAACGGGATCACACACACACACACCAGTCTAGACGAACAACCTGCGTGTGCGTCAACATAAGCATTTCGCCATGCCGTATGAGACGAACAGGACTTAGAGCCTTTAGCTCAAGCTCCACATGCACAGGTGGGCCTCCACCCCATCGAGGCACGGTGCCATACGTTGCAGGGAGCTCCCGGGACTCAGCTCCTTCTCTCCAGTGGCATTTTCTTCAAGAACAAGGAAAATGTGACGATCCTTGGGCCCCTCAGTGTGACGATGGCCTCAGGGGTGGAGAGCCTCGGAAATGTTTCGGGTATTCACTCTACCGGGAACCTCCGAGTTGTGGCGCCGCAGGACACGGCCCTGCAGTTCAGGCGTCTTACATCTTCGGTCTGGGGGGCTGCTCTCCGAGCCAGGGGCGACATCTTCCTGGAAGGCCTTGGCAAGATGATTTTCAAAGATATACACAGCTCTCGCGCCGGCGCTGCAATGAGCACTGTGCAGTTCATCCGCAGCACTGTGGCCCATCTGGACTTCCAGAACTGTGTTCAGGGGCTGCCATGTATGGTGGCACAGGTGTAGTCTTGGACGCTGGCAACGCGGACCACCTGTATCGTTTCCACGGTTGCATGTCGGGCTTCAACGGTGGCGCAGTCTCCAGTCGAGGCAATGTGGAGTTGAGAGGCCACGGCAAGTTCCTTTTCGAGAAGTGCCACTCAGAGTTGGTCGCTGGTGCAGTGGGCAGCGATATGGCTGTGGTGATTGATCTCGAAGGCAAAGGTTCAGTGGACTTCATTCAATGCAGCACTGAGGGTGGACGACGGTCCAATATGACGCTACTCGGCGGAGGTGCTGTTGCTGCTGCCAAGGAGGTCAACATTACGAGTGGCCGTGTCCGCTTTTCGGACTGTTTCGCTGAGACTGAATCAGGACATGCGGTGTCGTCCCGGTACGGCATCATCAACATTGGGGCATCATCAACATTGGCATGGCAGCTCACGTTGTCTTTGCTGGTATGGACGGCTATCGCATGTTTGCAAGTGTTGCAAGGTTTCCGCCTGATGGGACAGTCCTTCCGAGCGATGTGTTTGCCACCTACTTGTCAGTCCTATCTCAGGTCAAGGGGGACAAGTGGAACTGCCCGGCCGGCTCAAGGTTCTACATCGGAACAGACGGCAGTCCCATACCCGGCACGTGCAAAATATGCGTTGACGGCAGTGTCTCGCTGGCACCTGCTTCCGTAAGACTTGAAGGGAAGATAAAGCCGGAGGCTGGCATGAAGCTTGTGCTGGTGCGGCACTCCTCTCCGAATTCGCTGAAAGCTGTCGGCATCCCGCTCATCACGAAGGCTGCAAAGTCCGGAGACGATGCATGCTTGAATGACTCTGATTGCTTGGGCATTACAAAATCAACTCAGCAGCACAGCACTACCTACAAGGAGTTGCCCTTGGAGCTCAGCTATCAGAGCAAGCGAGTATTTACCTTCGATAATGGCAGTGTGCAAACCGACGGAGGAGAGAAGTTAGCCGTGCCAAAAAACCAATTTTTCGCAGGTGTTGGGCCGATACTCTTGGAGCCGGGGCAAAAGGTTTGGTGGGATCACCCCGAGAGGTCGCAACTCTTTGAGATGGACAAGAATGGCATGCTCGTCCCCGCACATGCACCTCTGCTGACCATCGGCCTCGACCGCGACGTGGAGTACATGTTTGAACCGCCTAATCCGTATGAAGCGTGCATGACGTGCGAAGAAGTCGCCACGCACCTGGCCGACAAGCTCTGGTGCCAGGGCGCCTCCCGTGTAAGTTCCCTTCCGGGCTACATGATCTCGCATGTGGCTGGAGAAAGGACTGTTGAGGTCCACAAATGCCCCAACATGGCCGCTTGTCCGGGGAGCCACCTCAGCGTTACGGCGGAGGGCCGGACGTCCTCTCGCAGCCGACTCTGCGCGAAAGGCTATGAGCCAAACCCTGGCTGCACGTGCTGCGCCCCCGGCTATGGCCGGCCCCAGCTGGACCCTTTCACATGCCAGGCACGAGGGCTTGCTGTAGCAAGTCATGCACTGCAGATGTTCGATGTCACTTCGATGTTCAGGTTCCAAGTTTCTGCATGTTTCTGCGTTCTGGCAATCCTTCGAATTCCATGTGTTCCAGACAGGACTGTGGCGGGCAGTCCTTGGGCCGACAGGTGGGCATAGCCGCTCTCCCCAACTTCATCTTCTACGGCATGGCGTTGAACTCTGCAAAGCCGCGCAGTCACACGCAGCAGATCGTCAAGGCAGGCTGGGCATAGCTGACAAAAGGCAGGCCAGAGGTCAAAATGTGTGAGGATGAAGTAGAGAACCATGCGCTGCTTGTCGCTGGGTCCCTGCCAGAGCTTCCACTTGAGGTTCTCCTCTCCTTCGTCACGATTTCTGCCAGAAGTCTTTCCGCTGTGCGCCACACACGGCTTTATCATCAGCTACTGTGCCCGGGCTTGAGGTATGGCTCATGTGTGCGTGGTGACACTGAGACAGAAAGCCATTTGATCGGTTTTGCCTAGATGTGGACATGGGTGTTTTACATTTTGCATGTATTGCCGGGCTGTGAGGAGAGACATCTCTGCCTCCGCACAATGGCTTTATGGGTTTCTCTTTGCGGCGAACTTCGTAGTGCATGCCGAGCCGGGGTGCTCCAGCTGCGTTGGTGTGCTTCTTCTAAGCGAAGTGTTTCCCTTTGCTCACCTCTGGAATGTAAAGTACAAAGCACCCCGACTACCTCCTGTGCGGGTGTGGAGGTGTAGGATTGGAGGATTTGGGCTGTCCAGGAATGTAGGACACTGTACGGGCCATCACGACCCAGGTCTGGCGTCAGGTCCTTTGACTGTTGGGGCCTGGTGGACGGCTCCGTGAACGTGTTCTACAGCATCACCCTTTCGTGGGCCATCCCAGCGATGTTGCTGTTGCCACTCGGCTGCTTGCAGGGTGCTGTATCTTCTGTGTACGCCCATGTCACAGTGTAAAGACCGATTTTGGCTCTCCTCGAAGCACGGTGTGAGCATCGGATGTGTGATGCGATGCCCATCATCCCGAGGCTTTCCTGGAGCTGGTTCGGTTTGCGTTCTTGGCGACTTTGCTTGGTCGTTTGGGGCAATGTCTTCATTCCCCCGCTCACGGGCGCTGCAGCTACGCTCGTACCCTGCTTCAGCACCCGCGAAGACGGGCGTCGAGTCCTGATGTACGAGGCGGCGTTCGAAACGCATTGCGCTTCCAAGTTGATCGAATCCATAGTGCTCCCGAGATTTTGGCTTCTAGTGGGGACAACAATGCTGCTTGCAGTCATCGGTCCCGTCTTGTGGCTGTCGCTTGCCATGCCCACTTCCCAGCGCAGAAAAGCATCGACGGCGATCAGACCGTCAGTTTTCTCGTGGCGGGCTACGAGCCCCGGTATCGCTGGTGGGAAGTCACCGTGCTGGCCCGGAAATCTGCCATCTATGTGATAGCAGCCTTGTTCCCGATGTCCTGGGCACCCGAGGCGCACTTGGTCTATCTGCTGTTGATCATGGTCCTTGCCGAGCTCATCCATGGCAGCATCCGGCCCTATGTCAGTCGACGCCTCAACAGCTTGGAGGGGCAGGTCCTTGGCGTTTCCTGTACAAGCTTGGTTCTGGTCATTTCCTTGCTGGCAGAGTGGCCTTACCGACCGTACAGCATCTACGTTGGCACCTGCGTCCTTCTCTTCTTGCTCACGGCGGGCACCTACATCTATTTCCTTTACCTCTACATTCGTGCCGTGTTCACGAATGACGATGCCGAAAAGCAAGAGGAGGAAGAGGACGACCCGCAGCAGGGCGAGGATGTGGAGGCTTGACGGCATATACCGCATCTCGATATCGGGTTCGCACTACTGCACGGAACAGCGTAGCTAGGAAGTCGCAGCGACCAGCCTTTGTGAAACTCGACCCTAGCCCAGGACACACCAGTGCGCACAGCGAATGGCCCTAAGTGCCTCGGCAGTTCAAGCCGTGCTGCCCACGTTAGCTTTCTGCCATGACGCTGTGCTATCTGAAGATCCCTAGAGTTAGTGTCCTTCACCCTGCCGGTCCTCTCCTGCAGGACTGAAAGAAAGAGCGGGACGGGATGAGGAGGCATCTTAGTCAACTTCAGGATTCACTGCAGCTTCTCAGTTGTCCGGCCCACCCGCTGGGGAGGTGGGGAGGCGAGTTCAGAACCGGACTAGCTCCCAAGCTTCTCTGGCTCTTTACGGCCCGTCTGGCCGCGCTATTGTCTCTCGGAAAAAGAGACGTTTTGGTGTATGCAGGCCGCACTCGACACGTGTTGCTTTGTTTCCTTCTCTGGCCAAAAAGCATCAAAAGCCGCCTTGAGAATGAACCCCGCTGACAGCCCCAGTCTCTCTGGCTTGCTTTGGGCTCGAAATCTGCAGATTCCTGCACCCTGACACCTCAAGAAAGCAAAGCTGCAATCCTGAGACCTGTCTGGTTTTTTAGTCGATCAGAGCCTCCGTTTCGTGATTCGGTGCTGAGCTTCCGTGCGCTCATAAACCCCAGCCATCCCTGACCGGAAGCCTTAAATTCTCAAGCTTACAGGTTGCAAAACCTTGAATATCCTTGAATCCTCGAATACTAAAACCTCGAAAGCTAAACCTTGAGAATCCTTGGCACCTGGTGGGCAAGCCGTTGGAGCTGCAGCTGCCTCTAGCCATGGGCTTTGCTGAGGACATCTGACATCAGATGGCGGGATTTGGAGTTCTGTTCAAAGGGTACTTGGAGTTAAGCTGGGTTACGAAAGGTTAGGGGTTTGGGGCCTTGGGGCTTCAGTGGCGCGAGGTTTGGGTTTCAGGAAAGGCCTCAGCCAGCTCCTCAACTTTCTGAGCTTGGGGAGCCGTTGCGCGCTCCGTAGGCCTCAGTCCTCAAGTTTGCAGGCGGTCTTTGGTTTCGGTCCTTCATGTCTACCCCCGATATTGAAAATCTTATCTTTCAACTTGCAGTGTGGCCAGACCAGCTCATAATTCTGCCGTAGAGTCGCAGGCCCTTCGAGCACTGGTGTTCAATCGCTCCCAACGACCTTTGGCAAAGGGGGCCGTGGATCCGTTTGCAGATGGAGCGGGGTTGGAGGGTGCGGACCGCGCTCACTTAAAGGGCTCTGAAATCCGTGCTCGCCTGGCGATGTGGAGGGGACGTGTCGGCGAAGGGGTGTGTGAAAGCATGAAAAGTGGAGGCTGGGGGAGGGCGAGGGTTTGGGTCGAAGTGGAGGCACTGGCACGATGAGAAGAGAGACGGGGGGGGGGGCTTTCCTCTTGAGCTCTGGCACTTAGGGATCCTTCTGCTAGAAGCTTTCATGCCAAGGCAAAGATTCCCGGTTAGATCCACCCAGAAGATCGCAAGAATCCTCAGAGCAGAGCAGCTGATTTTACTATTAGTATGACTATCATTACTATTCATATTATTACAATTATTTGTATTATTGCGATGGTTGTTATTGAATGCGGAGAGATACTGTTGTTGTTAATATTCCTATTGTTCTTATAATTACTACCATTATTACGTATATTCTCATGAAATCAGCTGCACCTCGTAGCTATTTCATTATTAGGATGACTATCATTGTTATTCTTAGTATTACAACTATGTTTATTATTGCGATGTTTTTTTATTACGGGCGCGCTTGCAACGTCAAGCAGCGCACGTAGCAGCAGTTTCCCTGTACTCCTACAACTATTTTATAGTATTACAACTATGTTTTATTATTGCTAATGCTCTTACTGAGAGTTTTTGCTGATTTCAGCTGAGCCGCCTCGGAGGAGCTTCGGAGCAACTGGGCCGCCTTCGCCGTGCTCTTCTTCGCCAACGGAATGAAGAACTTGGTGAACCAGGCGCCGGGAGAACAATATTAATACTAGTTTTAAAAAATATAAGCGATAATAATAGTAATAGTAATAGCAATAATAATAAAACTTGGTGAGCCAGGCCCGGCTCCAGGTGTGGGGGGTTTAGGGTTTAGAACTTGGTGAACCAGGCCTGGAAATAATCGTAATAGCAATAATTATATAATAATAACAAGAATAATAGTCGTAAGAACCCAAGATTCATCCCGGGCCAGGCCGGGATAATCGCAGCAAGAAGAAGAAGATAAGAAATAACCATAAGAAAAAGCAATAACTTCACAGGCCAGGCCAGTTTCCCGGAAGCTTCGTTTCGGGCTATGGGGTGGGGAACTTGGGAAGCTGGTTGAGCAACCCATGCACGTCGGCAATGAGTTGACGGAGAGGCTTTGAGGGGCTTCATGAAAGGGCTGAGCACGGTGATAATCCGAGTTTCAAGTTTAGGCCGTCGCTCATGCGGTCCGACGAGTAACCCCGAAAACCTCTCCTTCCTTAAGCCTAAGCTTTAAGCCCAGGTGGAGGTGGCCTTCGCGAGATCTTTGGTGTCCTGCACAGAGCCTGTGTCGGAGGTGTACACGGGATCCCAGTGGCATCTTGCCCAAGATTGATGCGGGTCCCCAAACCCAGAATCCAACGCTTCATGTTTGGTTGGCGAGCTGGACAGGTTGCGACACAAATCTCACCATACCTTCTTGTTGAGATCCTGAGGTGTGGCGACCGGCTTGAAGTCATCAGCGTGGGATATTCCATCTCACAGCGCGGGCAGGCAAAGTGCAGCCTTTATGTTTCAGAGTTTTGGGGTTGACCGGCTGTCTGGGCTTGGTGACCGGAACAAGAAAAGCCAGAGACTTCAAACAAAAAAACACATCTTCCCACCCCAAATAACGCCCGCCTCCCGGTAAAGTAGCTCAGTGCGACTCAACAAGGTTCCATGCAAAAGCGGGGTTTTGGTGCAACAGAAACCCATGCTATGCAGGCACAACCAGCATTCTAAAGCTTTAATGCCCGAGAGACTCCAACATCGCATGATACGGAATCTGAGACAAGGAAAAGCTGAATGGCAATTCGAACAGAGACGTTGGAGTCGTGCGGAATCCATTAAGAGCTCATGGTGACTACCCGCAGGCTGCGCTGGGTCTTTGCCTGATTTGGCGGCCTTCCCAAACAGGGGCGATGTAGCTGCAGCATCTCAAGTATTGCACACACACACACGCACACACGAGTGCCAGTGCTGTCTGAGTGATAGCAGCCTGCGTGACCCAAGAGTGTCTTCCCATTCCACAGGCACAGGAAAGCTTCGCAATGCTGATCTCCATCCTCATGGTTGCCGTCTTGGGCTCTGTGTGGCTGGTCGGCATCGGAAGTGGCGATAGTCGTATGGCTGCCGTTCCAAATGATGGTCCTGTTTCGTGAAGTCCTTAACTACACCTTGCAGGATCATGTTCGACCCTTGGCCGTAGCCCTTGCTGAGAACCACCGGGAACCTGTGACCTGTTACTCAGCCCTGAACTCGAGCCCTGACATCGTAGCATCCCAAAAAGTACCCTCGTAGTATCCCTATGGTATCCCTCTTGTGTCGGTCCGTCGTAGACCCCTGTTTCATACCGTTACAGCATCCCTTACAATACCCTCATAGCACCCCAGAAGTCCTTGTAATATCCCGCTGGTGCCTTACACTGAAGCCAGCTTCTCTTCAGAGTTTAGGCGAAAGGAAGATTCAGCAACCCGAGCTAAGTTTATGAACGCCTGCACGTCGAGTCTTCCTAGACGTGGAATCATGGAGCTGTGCCAACTTCCCGAGAGCCCACAACAATACTTCCGGCACCTGTTTTACACTGTTACACTCAGTGTAGGTTTGTTAGGCAAGCCTTGTGAGCCTTCAGTCAGGCCTTGCAGTGTTAGACAGACTTTCACTGACAGATGGTGTCGACGCATGGAGTTTCGTAGACTGCAGATCTCAAAGTCTGGTTCGTACACCCCTGCATAGCTAAAGCCGCCTCAAGCCCAAATCCTCTTAAAGCGAAGGTTTGGGAGAAAAGTGGTCCTACTGGTTGGCCTTTTTGGTGCCTCAGCACGGAGCATGTTTTTGTGCCCCTCTTAGCCCTTCCAGATCCTGCGTCGCAGGCTTGCAATTTCGAGTTTTGGAAATGTGGCATTCACAAGTTAGCCCCATGTGCGGCTGATAATCTGAGCCTTTACAACACGATGATAACTCAAGAATCCTGTAAGAGAAAGTTCCCCCAACTTCGGACGGAGACTCCCGAAGGCCAGAAACAGACAACGGGAACCTTGAACCCGAAAATGTTTAGGAACGCTCGAACTCCAAACTCAAGAACAAAGCCATCCGCACAAGTCCACCAAGCCCTGATACTTAGACTTAAACTCAACGCCCCAGACGATGTCGACCGTAAATCAGGCACCACGATCTCCGTTGCTCTCTTCATCTTGGCCTGCGCGATGCCTAGCTGGAGCCGGGTGCTCTTCGTCATGGGCCAAGGCAGTTGACCACAACGGCCTGTAAGTTTCTGCTCGAACATGTGCTGCATTGAACTACGTTATCCTATAGTCTAACAGGTTGGATCACGTGAAATCACGTCATAGCACATCTTGCGATAAGACACTATATCTCACAAGCACGGTTCGGTTCTCGATTACCTTGGGGTTCTCTGTATCTGGGTCTGTCATATAACTTTAACGCTACGCCGCCCGCCTCGGCTGTTTGGCGGCAGGGCGAGGGGGAGGAGGCCTGGGAGAGGGCGGGTAGGCCGACAAATCAGGCAAAATTAAGGGAAGCCGGGCGAGGGGGTGGCAAACGAACGCAAAAAGCGGGTGTCACCAATCATTCGGGCTGCAGGGAGGAGGATTAGGTGGAGGGTACCTGAGGTAACCCCCAAGACGCCTGGGCCTCTGGCCTCGGCGGATTATGGGTTTCTTATGGTGGCCTTGCAGGGTTCAGGTTTAGGATGAAGACGGGATCCAGTGCAGAGAGAAATGTGATTTAAATAGCGCCAGCGATCATCGCATTGCGAAGTCCTCTGACCGGCTATGGACGGATTTGCAGCTTGAGCTTTCGGTTTAGGTAAGGTTTCAGAAAGATAACGCTGCAGCATATCGAGAGTGCGCTGTCCATGCAAGGCTGTTCTGAGCTTTCGCACACAAGGCTACGTCCGTTTTCGCATTCAGACTCCAGTATGAGGACACGTCCCAAACACAGAACAGAGTTCCTGAACTTTGACCTTGGCTGCCGACCCTAGATGACCTCAACGCTCCCAAAACTGCCCGCATAGAACCCCTTCCAACTTGCGTAAACAAAACCGCCGTGAGCATCACCAGCCAAAGGGAAATCATATCATAACAGTGCATGAACGACCCCTCAAAAACGGCGGACTACGGTTGAAGCGCTCCAAAACTCTGCCAGGATTGCAGGGGCTCCTACCCATCGGACATCTTGCAGGCAGGACACCCTAAACCCCAGAATCCAAATCCCGAAACCTGCGAAAGCGAAGAAGCCTCCCTACACCCAAAAGCATGAACCTGCCGATGATGCGGGCGTGTGAGATTGTTGGGCTTTGGGGTGCAGGCTTGGGCAAAAGGAGTTCTTGTTTTAGGGTTTTGTGTGTAGACAGCTGTACAACATTGAGCCTGAGAGGGTCTCCCCGGCAGACCATTGGCCCGTTGCAAAGAAACTTAATTGGGCCATATTAGGGTTTGGGGCAAAGTTTGGGGTTTGGACTTAGGGGTGTCTTGGGTCGGGGTTTCAGGCCTCCTGGTCTGTAATATCCTCAACACCTACAGGTTTGCTGGTGCACAGGAGCATGAAAGCCTGGCTTTCACCCCACTGCGAGTACCAGAGAACTTCAAAAGCCACATACCCACAAAGCCGGAATTGAAAAGCCCTAAACCCCAAGACCCGTCGAGCGCGCATGCTTGGCTCCTGGCCATTGCTCTCCTTTTCCAGAGGCTTGATCATCTTCGACATCTCAGTGAAGGGAGGTGGGATGGCGACCTACCAGGCGGCACGAAGAGAAGGGTTGGTCAAGGCTTCTATAAAGGCTGAGTTGGGTAGTGTAGGGGCCTTCATAATTTGAAGAGGGTGTTGGGCTCCTCCATCGCATAGTTATAGTAGGGAAACCTTAAGAATTGGTAACTATTTAGGCTTCTGTAGTATGTTCACTCGAGGCTTGGTGTTCAAGCGATTTGGGGCTTCACGTGAGAGTTGGACTGCATGGTGAGCAAGCTGAAACCGCAGAAAGGATGTGCAAACAGCTGAGTCCCCCGATGAATACATCCCCACGGCTTGCCTTCGCCCATGAAATCATTGACTTGAGATCGGGGGTCCAAGACCTCGTAGACCCAGCCAGGCTCCCAAATCCAACACTCTTCTGCTCTCAGCAAATCGGGGTTTGCTGTGGGGTTGCGTTAATGTGCACCCAGGCCCAAGTGGTTGCAAATGTCAGTGTAAAAAGATCCCTTCAGGTTATTCTCCCTAGGTTTGGAGTGTGGTGCTTGGCGCCTTTCAAGCGCCATCAACCTTTGTTCCTTGTGCCATCGATCCCAATTGCTTCATCCCTACAGCGCAAAGTTTCTTCCTCGAGTCTCACACCCTGACGGAGTAAAGCTTTGCATCAATATCGCCTGAACTCTGAAGCCGTTCGTCCCTAACATTTCTATCAGTCTGTAAATCCAACACATCAACAGACCGGAAGCTTGTATCGGACTTCACATAAGAGCAGTACAAGCAGAAGTGAAACATCCCGAGCAAGACCCTCAACTCCGGGCCCTGAGCTTTGTAAACCTCTAATCCCCTAGCACAAGACCGCGAAATCAAAAGCCTACACAAGCAGAAGAGAAGAAGATTAATCGGAATCATCGTCATAGCAGGCATGAAGAAGAGTTTAATCCCAAAAAGATTCGTCTGAGGTGAAGGGCCTCCTCGACACCATCGGAGGTCTTCTCTGGGGCCCTGTGCTGGGGAACTTCGTGCAATACCTGGAATCTCGACGTGCTTTTGGGGTTTTGGGGGGAGGTCTTCAGTCTTACAACCCCTTCACCCTCAGGATTAGGGTTGAGAGTGAGGTTCGGGTTGGAGGACTTGGAGTTTAGGGTAGGGCTTCATCGGGGTTTGTACAGCCCCTTTTGGCAGAACAGCAGGATCCCCAAGCCGGGCCCTAAGCCCTAAGGCCTTAAGCTTCCTCGAATCCTATACCAATCCGCTACTCCAACCCGTCACAGAGCGCCGGAGCTAGAAGGACAAATGTTAAAGGGCTACGACGTAAGTGTTCGATCACGCAGGCTCCCTTGTGTCTAAATCGCGCATAGCAGGGTCCAACGTAGAACAGTTCTCATTTCAAGAGTGTTTCTTTCAGTTCTACCTAGGGTGTATTTGTAACCTGCCACAGAGTGTAATTTAGCATGTTCTCGCACACCGCGGCACAGCTTCGCTGATAAAGTCTAGGCTAAAACTTGAAAAGTAAGACCTTAACACCCAAAATATGTACAGCCGGAAGACTGTTTGAAAGCCATAGACCCTACATGTAACCCGACAAAGCCCCTTACCAGCAAAGCCCGAGGAGCTGGTGAACTACAGCAGCGTGTGGACGGCGATTTTCCTGATCAACCTCGGCGTGCTCTCTGCCGCTGCCTTCCTCATGCCCGAGTCCTTGGAATGAAGTCTCTAAGGTTTTATGCTTTGAAGGTTTGGGGGCTTGAGGGTTTGTTTGGGATTTTGGGGTTTAGGGCTTAGGGTTTTAAGGTGTTGGGGTTTCAAGGCTTAAGGGAATTAGGTTTGAGGGTCCTGGGTCTAGGTTGCATCTGTTGGTACATCATGTGCACTGTCTATTGGCTGTGGTGTAAGTGGGCATAATCTAGGACATGTGGGACTCCTCGGCCATCGTCAGTGCATCGTTGTGCCAGAAAGAGCCTCAGTGCTGATACGGGTACGTTCAGAAATTTCGTCGATAGACGTTTTCAAGAGCTCAACAGACACTCAAGGTCCATGGACAGAACAAAAGCTGAGAAGGATGGCGAAGTCGATACCACTTCAGGCTCATTTTCGAAAGTGATGCGTGAGGTCCTGTCCTACAAGGACGTGTACTACAACCCACTGTCATGGCGGTTCCTGCTGATGGTGTGCATTGAGCCCTGCTGGACACACGTCTTTGGGACGCCCGTTTGCCGTTGAATGGCTTTTAAACCGATTAAACTACTTTCCCCTGCTTCTTTGTGAAGTTTCCCTTCTTTGGGGGCTTGCCGAGCGCCAGGATGATCCCTATTCAGCTCATGGCTTACCATGGATGGTCGCAGAGCGCAGTGACTTTGACTTCAGGCTGCCCACGTCCAGGAAGATTTTCTCATACATCATTTCGAAAACCTTCAAAAGTAGTGCTGTGTAGTACCTAATCATACATCTTTCGGGAGCTGCACGAGTGTATAGTAAAGTTCTTAAATCGGCTCTTCAGTGGGCTCAAACTCGTAGGGGCGAGGGGTTCAGTGCTGGAAGCCACACAAGAACGTCCAGAGCTCTGTCGGCAGCTATGAAGGCCTGCATACATGTTTTAGCTAAGTGTTTGACTTGGGGCTGGCTCGAAGCGATTGTTGTGTTTCAAGCATTTCGCTGACTGCATTGTAAACCGAGGTAACGATGCTGATCCTCCTCCAGCCTTTGTTTCTGGTATTCATGGGCATAGTGCCCAGTCTGTGCCTACGTCTTAGCTACACCTTCATGATGCCGGCATGCCTGGTGTACCTCTACACTGTCTTGATTCTGCAGCAGCTCACAATTGCTGTCTCTGATGTTCTGCCCATAGTGATGTTTCTGGCATTCACGCTGATGGGCGGCTTTATGCCCTTGAAAGAGTACGTCGACTCTCGCTTCTCGGCTTGGAAAAAGCTTGTCCGTCATGTTGCGCTTCCCATGTTCCTAACTATAAAAGGGTTTATAGAGCTTAGGGCCTAAGGGTCTGTGAGCAAGTTGTAGGATCAGAGTTGCTCCCTCCCGACGTTCGAGCTGCAAATGCCAGGCAGTAAGCTCCAAACCGGAATGCAAGTGAGGACTGGGCTGAGTAGCTGCTTCTACACCTGAGCCTTCTACCCCGAACTTCGAAAGCTCAACGAGTGTGTGGAAACTGCGAGGTTTTTCCACTCCAGACGAGATCGCTCGGTTCAAGAGCGTGGAATGGGTCATTGGCTACGTGCTCGGCATGGGCAACCCAGATCTCCACAAAAGGCTTTCACAAACCCTTCCGAAAATGGGGGGGGACCCTTAGAAAAGTACCCTAAATAGTAGGATCCCTGTTATAAGGACCCCATAATAAGGTAGGCCGCTTCAGGTTTATCTTTGGATGTTGGGTTTGAATTCAGGGGGTAGGCTAGGATTCAGGGCTTCTTGTGTGGGCTGCCTAGTTTCCATGCGTCTTGCGCGTCACAGGCGAAGACATGTAATTATAGATTCGCGCGTTCAGCGTCCCCAAGGCATTGGGCCAGTGTATGCATCAGCCTTCGATGCATCAGCAACTGGGATGCCAAGCCTGGCAGATATGATCTGTTTTCCAGCGAGCAGAGCGCAAATAGGATCGGCATTAATACACCGTAAAGTTACACTCTGCAGTTGGAAAGCTTGGACTTGCATGATCCGGACACTGATCATCCGAGGCAGCTACGTACATCTCCCGGTCGATACCCAACTTTTTGGCCTGCACATGCATGATCATTCAATGTCTGCATGTTCGGTTTATCATGTATCCGTACATGACGCCCGGTGGATCTTCAGAATGTTTTCAGTTTTTTCCATGACTTGAACCTTTCCTTCAGCTTCAAACGCAATGCTTCTTGGCCGGGGGTTTGCCTTGTTTGAGCTGGGTAGCTCCCATCAAGTGCCCCCACCGAAAGCTCTAGACCCTGTTTTACAGACCTTTTTTACTAAGAACCCCATTGATGGTTCATGGGTAGCACTGCAAGTCGTGCAGTCGCCAGGGATGCAGCATCACATCAGGTTGGATTTTGCTAGTAAGCCGACTATGCCTTCAGCTTTCCAGCAGTCTCAATCTCCATCAAGGAGAGTGACTCTGGGCCTCATGGACGAGCTGGAAAACAAGCAGAAGGAGGTTTTCCTGGCCTTGACGCTCGGCGGCTCTTCCTTGCTTGAAGACTTCGCTTTGCAGCTCTTTGGCTTAGGGGAGCTATCCCCGAAGAACTCCAAAACCAACGCAACCCTGCCTGCGTTCCAGCTCACGAAGCATGACAAAATCGCGTGGTACTTGGGCCCTGCCATCCCAAACGAACTGACCTTCCCACGGCTGCCTTCAAAGGTTGAAGTACTGGGATCTGAAGCTTTAGGGTGGGCCTTCTTCCACCTCCGCCCAACTCATATTCACGACCTCTCCCGAATAACACAGAAAACTATGGAGTAACTGTGCCAACCAATGGGCATGATTCCTACCAGTGGGTCTTGACTTAGAAGCCCTAAACATATGGGTGCATGGTCCTGCAGATGAAAACATCTCGCATTCTTCCGAAGACGACTTGTTCCAGCGGGCCGACTCACTGCAGCCTTGAATCCCTCATCACGACGTTCTTCCTACTCGAAATTTATGGTCATCTAAGGCCTGTAAACCCTAAACTTCGCAAATCCCCTCCACAAAAGAATCAGCTCCTGCATCGTTATTTTCCCCAGCGACAAGAGATGTTCAACGAGGACCAAGGGCGACTCTCCACTGGATCAAGAGGCTTGGCAGGCCGCAGCGCTGGAGCACCTGGGCAGAGAAGGATTTGGCTTTGGGTTCTTGGAAGTCATTTCTATGACCAGTGGTTTGCATGCGGTGGTCCAGGGTTCGTGCGGGGCTTCACTCAGCGCTGACAGGCTGGGGCTTGCTCGTGAAACACCGCAAGTTAACGGTCTTCCGGCTTTTTGCCCCTCCAAGAGAACAGGTCTTTGTTCATACAGTGCGATGTGGTTCGTGGTCCTGCCTAGTATGGGTTGAGAGGGTCGACAGGAGCCCTGAACCCGAAGAAGCAATAGCTATAGCTTCACCACACACAGCAACCGCCTTTAGTAAGAACCCTGGCCCTCACACCCTTGAAGAAGCCGTTGTACAGGATGTGGGTAAGCCCTTCTACTTATCTGGGTGGTTGTCAAAATTATGGTCCCTTTTGGGGTTCCCAACATAATACGCCACTGAATATTTAGGTTACCCAACAAGGGACCTCATTTTGACAACCACCCATCTGGATTTATGAGACCCTCTGAGCCTGCTGCCCTTCCTGCAGATGCCCTTAAAGGTAGCAAGGTCTGGACCCTAGAAACCTGAGCCCTAAATCCCTAACCCTAACACCCCAAACGCCACCCCGACAACCCTACAACCCTAAACCGCTAACACCCTAAACAGTTCAAGCCCCTAAAAACCTAAAGCCCTCAACCCTAAGAAACCCCGAAAAGCCGTTTCGCCCAAGGAAGCACCTCGGGAAGAGCTTCGAGGAGGCCCAAGGGCCTTTCCAAGCCATCGATGGCTTCCGGGAGTTTTGCAAAAAGGAAGCCCGGCGCTGGCTTGGGCTTTAGGATTGAAGGGGACTTGCCAATAGTCGACGGGGTTTTTTTTAAGGATTAGAAAAAGCCTTCGTGGTTTGGAGTTTAGTCGTTGATGTGTGTGAGGTTGAAGGGTTGCTGATGTTGTGTCTTGGTGTTAGGACTTGCGGGTGCGCTTTGGTCGTCTTCATAGAGGGGCTTTGAGGGACGTAGGGTCTTCAGAAGTTGAGTAGATGCTGCATCCTCAGGCAAATTGAGGTTTCTTAGTCTTTGAGGAGAGGCGCTCCCTTTTAAAGCTTCATCCGCCAGAAGTTGTTTGTGAACATTTTCGACAAAGAAGCCTGGTTTCTTATGCTCGCCATAGAAATCATGTCGGCTTGACAAGCTGAAATCCACAAAGTGTGGATAGAAGGACTGATGTTTCCTCGTCACACTGTCTCTCAAAGTCTGCTCTTGGCCGCTGCAAACTTGGAGAACTCTCCCTAGGTCGTAAGCCTTGCATCTGATACGAAGGGTCTTCCTCACTCAGGAAAGTGGTGGCACCAATGCTGAGACCAAGACTTTCATTGCCAAGCTTGATGCAGCCTTGGCCGGCCTGGGCCTATCTGAGTCAAAGAAAGCCCAGTAATATAGGGGCCTATATAATTACAAATACTGTATTATTCCTTAGGGTTCCTTATTATATTTAAGTTATAGTATAATCGGTCCCAGACCCCAATCTAATTATCAAGGCCCCTACATCATAGAACCCTACTGTAGATCCCTTACAGACCCCGTTAAAGGAAGCCTACTCTAATCATTAAGGCCCCTATAAAGGGAACTCCAGAAAGTTGGAATATGGATTCATGGTAGGATCCCCTATAATTTACCTTAAAGGAGTTACGATGATGATATTCCAACTTTCTGGCTTCTACTATAGTAGGCTAACAGGCTCGCAGTTCACCGAAAAAACAGAAGATCGCTCCAAGAGCGCCCTTTGCTTGGCACCCGGTTGTTTCTAGCATGTTTTGCTATAGGGTTCAGGGTTTAGGGTTCAGGGTTTAGGATTTAGGGTTCAGGGTTTAGGGTTTAGGGGCTAGGGTTTAGGGTTTAGATCTACTATAGAAGAAGGTATGATACTGCAACATACTGTAATATAGTATGATAGAATAAAGTGTGGCGGTTACGATAAACAGAGCGCTGCCAAACCAGCGGTTGCTTTCCGAAGAAGGAAGAAGCACACGCGGAGAGCGGCCGACTTCATCTCCTCCAAGCACTTCACACATAAGAAATATTCGCATACTTAGTATAATACTATATTCGTATAGTAGCATACCTAGTATCTTATATTATTGTATATTGTGCTGTACTGTTTTAGTTATATCACATTGTCATCTGTCGTAATGTATAATATTATGTTATACTAGGTTATACAAGATCATGTTAGTACGAAATGTGATAAGATATTATACTATATTGTCTTATATCATACTGTTTTGTAATACTATATTATCTATAACAATAGATAGCAGCACGCAGTGCTCCGGCCCCACCCAGCGAAAGGTCGACTAGTTCATCTCCCTTGCCTACCATTCGCTTGCAGAGATTGCATGCATGTGCAAGAGATGCTGAATCACGTGTGGACTGAATTCACGCATGATAATTATTTGCAGGTATTGCGGCGGATCTGCATGCATCATCGACTGTATATGAGTATCGTATATGTACTTAAAACATATAGTGAAAAATTGTCCAGATGGGCGCCATGTTTTATCCACGTCTTGTGCATCTTATCTGTCGAGATTGCACAATAATCACAGTGGTAGAACAAGTAAACAACTTTTCCAAGTATGTCATGCCCGTTTTCGTCAAGAGGCGATCTCAATCATGCGCGACTTGTCCTGATGCGACTGAGACCAAAGCACACATTTCCTGAATCCTGCTCCCATTGCCATAACCTCTGCACCCCACGAGGCACCGAAGCATGATCTCGTCCTCGAATTGGCTCGAACTGGCAGGAGTTCGCTGGCATTTAGCGGTTGGCCTGGCCTCAGAATGCAATTCTTGCGCAGCAAACCTGCCCAGGCCACAGGGGGGGGTTTGCATTCAACATTCTAAGGCGCTCCCCTAAACCCCCTAAACCCTCTCTCTTGCAGGTCATGCTCTGCAGCTCTGCCGCGACCTAAACGCATGATTCAGCTGCAAATTCGAAATTCAAGGTTGACAGCACCCGATTGGGATTGGAAAGACAGCCGGGGCAGCGGGCATGCTTACTTGATGCTGCGTTCCATCTGTAGAGTTTTCGCTTGAAGTGTTGCTCTGTGGTGGGTACATCAGACTTGCCTCATTGGGCACAGCCGTTTAGCACTTAGGAGTCTAAATCCGAGATGCTTCGGCATCGAACCAAATGTTTTCTGTATTGGACTAGAAAGCTGCAGGACAGGCTTCTGTGGTTACTTGGCGGGTTGGTCAGCTTAGGACCCGTGCATTGCTCCAGCCGGAGAAGGAAACAGTAGAAAGAACGCAAGGGCTGAAGCACTCGAGCCAGAGGCATGAGGAGAGCAACAGTAACACGGCGAGATATGGGGTAGCACAGAAGGGAGGACTGAT
Source organism: Symbiodinium sp. CCMP2592 (assembly GCA_905221615.1). NCBI lineage: Eukaryota > Dinophyceae > Suessiales > Symbiodiniaceae > Symbiodinium > Symbiodinium sp. CCMP2592. The sequence continues at coordinate 210,710 of CAJNDT010000234.1, forward strand.
ACTTCCGGAACCTTTGAGGTCCGATATATCAAGGACCTAAACCTCCCTAAGACTCTTGAACTCAATCCTTATTTCCCTCAACATCCTGACGTCGACAGTTCTGGATCTTGTACTCCGAGGCCATTGTGGCAGCAGGTCCCGGGCATGTTTCAAACGCAAACAAGTTCTGCTTTCTGCCAGCGGTAACTGGGTAGGACCTTAGGCGGAGCATCTAAAGACTCTAGTCTCCGGTTACGAGCGTCCCAGTCCGGCACTGTACTTTCCTGCTTTGCCGGGCCGCAGAGTTGGCTTTGGAACCCCGAGACCTTCAGCCTAAACACAGGCCCAAACTGGCTTAATCTCCAACCCATAATGAACCCTTAATAAGGACTCCTCGGTATATACCCATAATATAGCCATTATATACCCATTATATAGCCCATTATAGGGTAGGGGTCCCTCACCCCTAGCAACCCAGGACCTGAATTTTTCAGCTATGCAGCTGTCAGCGGGCAGCAGTTCCTGGATTGTCTCATCATATTGCAGAACCCCTGGCTCAAGATCTAAAGTTCCAATTATGCAAGTTTCGCAAGTCGAATCTTCCCTGAATGTTAAGTTGTGGTATACCCTGACCCAATTGTTGTTTTTGCATTGCCACGGTACAGATAGGCTTCCGACAAGGTAAGTCAAACAGCACGTTGTAAGACGGGCAGGTCGTAGGGATATAGGCACAATAAGTGGGGCTATCTGGGTGATAATCTTATACGTTTAATACAACCTATTTATTGCGTTCTTTAGCCCACTAACGAAAATTTGAAAACGCCAGTGGGAAAGCTCGAAATCCGAATGTTCATGCATCGTTTGGTGTTCATGCCGCGTTTGGCCATGCGACAATACCCGTAAAGTGAACATGTGTCGCGCACCATCCCCAAAAGACGATTCCAAATATGAACGTGCATGGGGGTCTTTGGCAGAGAGCCGAAACATCGTCCTGAAACAAGGAAGATTGGGCACCCAGCCATGGCTGCCAACAGTAGGGGGCGAGCACTCCAAGCCGGAGTCCTTGCTGAATGCTAAACCCAAGACAACGTGCGCACAGGCGAAGCTTGCTGCTACCGGCTTGGCCGGCTGTGGCAGGCAACGCCTTGTTCTTCAGTGAGTCATCATAAATCCTCAGGTTCGCTACTCGGAGGGTTTCGGGCCTCGGTGGTGTTCTACGGTTTTGGTGCGGTGGCAGGGTGTCGCAGTGGGCTGTGACTGTGGGCTTCAACACAGACTGAACCCACGTCTTGGTGTAGCCAGTGCCTTTCCACCAGTTCAAGTTGCTTTGTGGGTTTGCGCATAGTAGTGCATGACGGTGATCAAAACCGCAAGATTTCGATCGGACGTCCGTTGTCGTTCCCGTAGTACGCCTGGCCTTGAGTTGGTTTGGCTGCGAAATCTCTCCGCCATTGCAATGAGTTTGGGTCAAGATTAGGTCGGCAAAGGGTTTTACTGGAGATGGTGTAGAGTGGTCTTGTGGTGTGAGGTGTGGGTAGGTTTAAACTTGTCTGCCACATCATACCAAATCCTCTATCTCCTCTGACCGAGGAAGTGCTTGGCTGAGTAGGCTGGAGGCCATCATCTCTAAAGCCGTAAAGCCTTCAACTACTTGGAGGGGCAGGGGACTAAGTAAGTAGGCTACGAGTAGGCTGACAAGTTCCCCAAACAGAGTTACCACAATTATTACCAATATTATGGATAGGGTTCCTTATGATAAGACATATTAAGAAGGAGCCCAGAGCCTTATTCTACTTGTAACCCTACTCTTTACCTACTTACTAAGTCCCCAAAACCTCTAAGTACACCCCGAAACCCTAAACCCTGAACCCTAAACCGCTCCAGGACACCAAGTCCCCTCCCTGGCCCTCCAAGCAAGCCGAAACCACGAAGTCCAAACCCCTCCCAGAGCGTCACTGGCCTCTGGAGCCGCTGGTGGGCTCGCCACCCAGCGTTTAGGGTTCAGGGGCTTAGGGTTTCGGGTTTTGGGTGTAGGGGCTTAGGGGCTTAGGGTTTAGGGTTTTAGTAGTTTAGGGTTTAGGGATGACGGCTTCAATGTGCATGTGAGAGTGTCGAACAGAGCAGAGCAGGAGTGGTAGACACCGATTTCCGACACCGACTAGAAAGACTGCCAAGGAAGTAGAGCAACCCCACAGTTCACCTTTCGCTTTGACTGCAGTTCAGGGCTTGCAGGAGAGTCGACGTCACGGTTCAGGGTTTAGGGTTCCGTCGGTTCTGTGGGGTTTAACGGGAATTGAACAAAAGCCTAGCCCCCAAAGCGCAAGCTGGGGGCCTTTCTCCTCCTGCAGACTCCAAGCCCCGCGCCCTGCCCCGCCCCAGAACGCATGTGAGTTGCGCTCTCACATGGGGCCCGCCTTTTGGATCCGCAAAAGAGCAGTACGTCAAGCTTGTCCTGACATGAGCTGTCAAAAGTGGATACCCACCACCCTGAACTCGAACCCTTAAACTCCACAGAGGCAGATGGCTACGCATTGAGCGTCTAGGTGAGTTGGAAGCGGCGAATTCGGATGGAGCCGAAATCCCTAAACTCAATGCTTCAGGGAATGTCGAGGCCGCAGAATCGAAATGCTGACCTCCTGAGCCACCCCTGTGAAGCCGAACCTTCCCTTTTGATTTCGGGAGCAAAAAAACTGCAAGCGCGACCTCGTCATCCGCCGCCGCTCTTGAAACCCGAGGCCGAGCAGCTGAAGTCGGCGGGACTCTGAGAAACCGAAAGGATGAGGTTCAGGGTGAAGTTGCAACGCACTCAAGTTCCCAATCCTGTGCCTAGCGCCATGTCCCAGGCAAAACAAATCCTTCAGCCCAAATGCCAGAGAACCGTATGCCCGCGAGGTTTAGGTATTTGTTTCGGGGTGTTTGCGCCGGCAGATACCGGCTTCTGCCGCTGAGGGAGAGGAGCAAGATGATGAGATGAGGATGATAAATACCGCTTCTGATATGCCTGTGCAGCCTCCTCATCTTGGGTGCCATGATGATGACATGGGTGACGATAGTGGAGGGATGATTCTGGTGGCTATGGCTGTTGCGATGTTGAAGACGAGGATGAAGATGCGAAATGTTGTGACAGGAGTCGTGGTGGCGGTAGATTTTTATGCAGCATGTCCCCGACACATCAACCTGCGCGGGAGCCTTCAAGCGGCAGCACCATGAGCCGGAAAGCCTCCAATAGCCTTTGACATCCTGGAGCTCTGCCCGAGCCATCCCGAGCCCTTGCGTCTGAGCCCCGACAAACCTGCAAGACCTGAATAGCCAGGGGGGGACCCCTGCCTGAAAGAACACCAAATACGTCGTCATCCTGGATTGAGTCTAGATATGGAATTCCTGGCGCGAAGCATCCCCCAGCGCATGGTTTGATTGCCCTAAACCCCAAACCCTAAAGAAGAAAGAAGCCGAAGAGCTGCTCCGAGGGCATGCGACGCTTTTGGCCGCAGCTGGATGCACTGGGCAGCCGTGATCGGGTCCTCTTCCAAGCTTTGCTGACTGTAGGGTGTAATTAGGGTTTTGGATTGTTGGATTTTTGGTTTAGGGTTTAGGTGTTGCGGGTTGATGGCTTTTGGGTTCAGGGTCTGGGGTTTCGATGGGTATTGGGGGTTTGGGTCTGGTGTTGAGGGTTTTGGGTTTCAGAGTTTCTGGGGGCCCTCTTTGGCGGGCTACGAGGAATAGAGGCGTCCAGACACTGAACCGTTCGTCGCCAGCCGTGCAGATCGAGGCTACGATATTCCGAAGCTCTGGGGGCTATCAACTCGATCGCGACAAGATGTTGGCTTGAATATTTTGTGTTGATGTCACCGCCTAAGCTCCCAAACCCTAAATTGCCCAAACCCCTACTGAGTTACTGTTGCCCTTGTAGTAACCCTCTAAGCAACCCTTTCCTATGATCCCTGACAGCGGAGCCCTTGAAAGGACACTGTCTGGTGCTTAGTAGGGAATGGGGGTATGGATCCGTATAGTGGTCCCTATATAATCCCCAATAATAGTCCCCAAGAACCAGACAGAGGAACTCTATTAAGGCCCTATATTGCCTTATATTGTAGTACCCTCATAGATCCCTATTCTAAGTATTAAGGCCTTATATTAAAAGGAACCCTAAACCCCTATAGCCTATAGTATAACCCTTATAGTAGCCCTTATAGTAACCCTTTAAAGAGAGGAACTCTACTACTATAGGGCCCAAAAAGGGACCATAATTTAGAACAACCCCCATATTAAAAGGAGCTCTGAAAAAGGTGGCCTTGCTGCGCTGGGCGCGCGCTGGGCCGCGCCGCACAGCCCTCGGCCCCGGGCCCCTTTTGAAAGGCTTTTTGAGTTTAGGGTTTTGGGTTTTGGGTTTAGGGTTTTGGGTTTAGGGTTTAGGGTTTTTTGGGTTTAGGGTTTAGGGGTTTGGGTTTTGGGGGTTCCCGAAACTACTGGTAGTATCTGGCGGATCTGCTTTAGGATTTTAGGGTGGTCGTAGCTGTTAGAGGCTTTGGGATTCTAGATAGAGGGGTTTTGAAGGTTCACATTAGGGTCCTGATTCGTGACGAGGGGGAATTTGGAGTTTGAGGGTGTCGGATTCAGAGTTGACGCTTCAGGGTTTGGGGGCATTTCGTTGAGGATGGCTTCGGCGAGGGCATCGTGAATTTCGTGAGCTGAAGGAAAAACGCTAGCTCTCAACTCCAGCAAGCGCTGCACTTTAGTTTACACGGAATTACAGAAGTCTCAGTATTGGAAATACTATGAGATCCTAATCTCTGCGGAGTCCATAGCCTGCGGATGCATCAGCATCATTGCCACTGTTCAGCGTGTTTGCTCCATAGTCTAGTGTGCATGGCTCGACAATAAGTGTGTTCCCTAAACCCTCGGCTGTAGTTGTGGAGCCGTAGCACCGAGCTAGCGGGCCCTCTCTGCAGTCATACCGCCGAGTGAGTTTTAGTAGGACTGGCCTTCCTTGTGACGTTCGTGTTACTTCAGCCGGAAAGCTTATGATGCCTTCTGTCTTGATCTGCTGAGAGTCTCCGTATGGCTTTCTGTGAATCGTTGCCGTCCAGCATGTACCCACCATATCCTCTCTCCTAGATGGAGGTTTTTAGGGTCCCTGGTGTTTACGCTGGATAGTCTAAGGTTGTGAAGCCTGGATTCACATAGCAATCCAAGTCTCGCTCCTTGACCTTCGCTATGGAGCCGAGGGCGACTGTATTGGGACATCCCGAAGCCCTCGATAATGACATCGACCCCGAAGAATCGGTGCCACTGGAAAGGCCCAGCTCTTTTTCGGAAGAAGGTGAGGAGACCCCCGTCCAGGCAAAATTCGAAAGAGACTGGTCCAGCTCTGCAGAGAAAGAGGCCTGTCTGGCCCAGGCCCAGGCAGAACCTACAGCATATTGGATTCCTCATTTCGAAAATGGAGCCCATCGGGCCCGAGGCCGTCCGAGCAACTCGTGTCCAGAATGTACTTCACGGCCTGGCCAGGCCCGTGCGACGTCGCGGCGATTTCTTTCATCCGAGCCTAAGCACATCTCGTTTGGATGCATTTTGGTCCCACAGCTGGCACGGTTCTGTTTCGGGAAAGGTTGCCACTTTGTTCTTCCTCCACAACGCCGGAGCCGCGGCCACGGCAGGCACTGGAGCAGCGGTCGTTGCTTGCATCGCTTTCGGATTGGGCGCCCTTCCGGACGATGATAGGAACAGTTGGTGGTGCTTAAGCTTTGGGTGCCTCAGAACAATGTTATTCTGGCGGCCGCGACGGTTTGTATTTCTGGACCGCGTATGCATCTCTCAAACTGATCCTAAACTCCAGGCGGAGGGCACCTTCAGCCTGGGGGCCATAGTGAAGCGTGCTGATACCATGCTGGTGCTTTGGGATCCCTCTGGGGCTCGGCTGTTATCCCACCTTCGGGGCAGGGTGCAGCCACGCCATACATACATACATGCTCGTTGCCTGTGGTGCATATACGAGCTAGCTGCCTTCGTTCGCAGCAGGTCCCCAGGCGAGAAGCCACGCATCATCATCCGGCCAACCATGCTCGGATTCGTGATGTGTGCTGCCTGGTTTGCGTGTTCGTTAGGAGCTTTTGCTTTCCATTTCGCCCAGAACACCATTCGAGTGGATCATTCTAGCGGCCGCACCCAACTCTCCGTGCAGTTCATCGCAATTGCTTGCTGTGGTTTGATTTCTGGTATATCGCGCACCTTGTCCGTGAGTACTGCCGTGATGTTACCATCATGTGCCAACACATCGGACACTTCCGTGTTACAACCGCTGAAAGCTTTTGCTGCTCTATAAAACACACAAGTCCTGGCAGTGACGAGCCCATCATGTGCGACCGAGAGGTGATGCAGAAATGCATCAATATTTGGTTTGGTGGTATCGAGGCTTTTGAACAGCATGTTCAAAGCGATTTACGTGATTTGTTGGTGGATCAGCTTGCCAACCACATGGTTTCATACTGGCGTTTAGCCGAGGCCTCTCCTGTTTGCTTTTGGGCTTTTCTCGACTGGGTGGCACATCACCTGTGGTCGTTTACGCATGTGGCAGAGGATGAGGCATTTCCCTGGGGCATCTTGAAGCTTTTCACTGGCCTGTCTTTCTGGTTAGGGCTGGTTCCGATCCTCTTCCGCATCCAGTTTCGCCTGGCTTGGGCTATGCAAGTAAAGTGTGCCTGTGACCTACTGGACTACTTCAAGTCCTTGCTTCTCCTGCTGCCAGGATTCTCCATCTTCGGTGCGTTTGTCTTCCTCATTTTCTTCCTTTCCGGGCACCTTCCGTATGATTTGGGTGCGGTCGCTCTCGCAGTCATAACGACTCCTCTCACGGCCTTGGTCTGCTGTGCCAAAGCAACAACATTAGACTGGCAAAAGAACCTCAGTCTGAACAGCTGGCCAGGAGTCAAGCCACGTTCCGGCAAAAGAGGCTTGATGAAAAGAGAGAGATCTTTGGTGCATGCCTAGGCTCTTGCGGCATGGCAGTTGCCGGGTTGTCCCCCTCTCGACTTGACACGGTTCCTTGGCCAACTGCAGAGGTACGAGCGTGGATGGCTGTACCACAAGAAGGAACAGATGTGGGGGTTGTTCTAGATTATGGTCCCTTTTTGGGTACCCCATATAATAAGGACTATACTACTATAGGGCCCATAAAGGGACACCATAATTTAGAACAGCCCCCATGTGGATAGCAGCGCAGCCGCAGGAGCGAGGAGGGCTGGCTGGACTGCGATCGTGCAAGCTCTGGCCGCGTACAGCAGGATGATGGCGCAGGCAATCTGCGCCTGGTCTACTATGACCCCATCGCTTGGAAGTGCAGGTACTTCCACGTACCTGCACTTCCAAGCGATGGGGTCATAGTAGACCTGGCGCAGATTGCCTGCGCCATCATCCTGCTGTACGCGGCCAGAGCTTGCACGATCGCAGAGCCAAGCACGCAGGTCAAGGACAGGCCGTTTCGGCATCAATCAGCAGCCGCTAAAGCGGCGGTTGCGCTTGACGGCTGTCTGGCCAAGCTCACCCGCGGAGGGGCCAAACTAATCGCTAGTCAAGGCTCCCCAAAACTAGAGATTGGATGTCCCAAAAGCGTTGACAGCAACAAGTTTTGGAGAGGGGGTGAAGGGTTTTAGTCACGTCTCGACGACAGGTCTGTGCAGGCTTGGCGGTAAGGGGCGTCCAGCTGGAAGTGGTTGAGCATCTTGGATGCATCTGTGCCGGTTCCCTGTCCAAGGGCCCTTGACTTAAGGTTGCGTTTAGCTTCCGGGTTCAGGGCGGCGACAGGACTATCGCACGCACCCTCGCGCAGATTCTTTGTATACGCAAGAGTACTCAAAGTCCCATTTAACTCGTTCATTGCTTGCCAAATCCCCTGAGCCTGAAGGTACAAGCTGAACCCCAACCCCCTTCTCCTGGAACCCTCAAGCCGACGTGCTTACTAAGCCTCTAAAGCTTCTTCGCAGGGTTTTGGGGATGAACTACGATCCGTTCAGTGACTGCCGTATATAACTTGCAAGTTTAAGTCTGTTGTTCACTCAGGTGCGGCTTGACACAATAATTTTGGTCACTGCGGCATTGTTTGGTGTCTACACAGTGGCAGAAACGTCACTGGCACTCACAATGACAGTAGCTGAAAGTTGTTGTGATGGTTGTAGAGGTGCATGATGTGCAAAGGACGTCCCCTGCGATGGTTATCCTTTCTTGCGCTGCCAGGCCCGAAAGCAAAGGCTGCAGGTGGCACCATGAGCATAGCTGCTCAGGCAGCGAGGCGGGGGCCGTGGGGCCGGGTCTCGGGGCTCGACTACCGAATTCCACAAGAAGAAGCCGGCTTCAAGTGGGATATATCCGTTACACTGTGCGGAAGAATGCGAGATCTGACGTACTTGCAGCAGCAGTTGTCAGGGCTGGTGACAGCGACAAGATTCAAAACGAAGACCGCTGCAGCTGCTGGTGATATTGTGAAACCAGATGCTGATAGCCGGGCGAATGGCAATGCTCAAGACGATAATGATTGGTGATGGTCGAAAAGAAGAAAGACAATGCTCATGAGGGCGATGAAGATGAGGGATAGCTGGGCTGAAGGCAGGGGACAATCGTCAGCGGTGGAAGAGCTGAAACATCAATCGTAATGAAGCGCAGTCAGCAAAACGGCGCATAACGACAATGCCTCAGCGGTTCGAAGGACAGTGAAGGGAGGCGTGATGGCGGCACGACGACGAGGATGACGACGACGACGATGCCATTGTCATGATGACGATGGTGTTGATGATGATGACGGTGATAATGCTGATGATGATGATGATGATGATGATGACGATGATGATGGCTATGCCGATGTCGCTGACGACAAGCGGGCTGTTGCCAGAACGATGGTGTTGCCAAGGGCTCGAGGAAGAACAACAGCAGCAACAATAAGAACACTACCTGCGAAGCCAAGTGCAGTTACAAAGGTTTTAATCGTCAAGTATGCATAGCAGAGGCAAAACGAGCAGGATTCCCTTCGGAGCATTTGCCGCAGCAGGAATGTCGGAGGTTGTGTGCCGAATAAGATCCACGTCAGCGGTGTGCCCACTACAGTGACCAAGGCCCTGGGAGTTGTTGCTCGGATCTTGGCTTCGTATAAGCATAAACGCCGGGTTACCACGCAAGGAACGGGAGGTTTACTTTTTCAATGAAACGGCTTAGATCGCTTCAGGGGTCATGTGCCAGTGGATTCGTCTCCTTGCTGACAAAGGTTCTTGCTTAGATCGTTAAGTAACAGTCTCGCTCTTATTGGCTTGTGGTTCAGCTGTAGGTCCCAGTTGCTCAAAAAGTTTGGCCCATGTGATGCAGAGGCATGTCGGCTGCTGTCGGGCTACCGGTTCTGGAATGGGTTAGGCAGAGCCATCCCGTAGTCCTCGTGACAGGACCAATTCGTGCAATACTTTGCGCAGTACGGCGCCATTGCGAAAGTGGCTTGGCAGAAAGACTTGCTAGTCAAAGCGCCGGCCCCTCCAACATACGTAGCAGCACGGTCACACACCCGTCCTCTACGACAGCCGTCATTCACCAAGTCCGAGCCAAACATCGCAGACTTAAAAGAAACTCCAGAAACCACACACACTTGCGGTGGCTCGGATGGTTTGTGGCCTTAGTCAGCCTTAGTCGCTCACCAGACGTTGTGATGATTGCTGGAGGCGGCAGGCTGGTTGTCTGTCGATCTTGTCAGAGCCAAAATTCCAAGTAGAGTTGACCCAGCCTCGACCAAACACATGACAGCATGATGCGACTACCACCCAGTAGCCGCAGCCTTCGGGCATCGCTGCATCCGACAGCCACCAGAAACAAAGTATGGTGTTGCATGTTCGAGAGAGAGAGGCATATCGAAAGCGCGGTGAGCTTCCCTGGAATCTGCCGGGGAACTGACTGGTGACAAGCTTCGTCAAAAGCAAAGGCTCTGAGATGGACTCAGAACGCGTAGGTAGGCCAAGCAGGCCAGTATTTGGTGCACGGCGGGATGTGTGATGGAACTGGCATGTGATTGTCTCCACTCGACAGAGGGGTTATGGCCAAATCGTTAGCAGCATTCAGCAGCTAATGGGCTGGGGAATGCGAGTGCGTGAGACAACAGTTTGAGGGATTGTTATGAGTATGTCGGCAAGTCTCGCGGCACAGACTTCTCCCAGTCACTGGAAACTTGGTAGTGATGGTGCATGGACGAGCTTCCTGGGCGAAGTTTTGCACGAAATTCGAATCGAAATTGCCTCCAGGATGGCAGGTGGCGAAGAGCGGTTTTCGCAAATTCCACTGAAATTCCACGTTGTGCCACTAGGACTGTGACCGCGGGCCTCCAGCAGAATGTCAATAGAGCTCATATTGCTTAGTCTCAAAATGTGCTGCATGCAGAGTAGTCAAGAACGAGCCGTAGGGCCTTTCCCGGCAGTTGTTGGGCTGAGTCCTAGCCGGCGTTCCAGGGATACGGCAAGGGTCACCCGGGACAAGCGAAGTCTTGGATACAAAGATGTCAGGTGAAGGTTTCGTGCCCGAGTTTGTGCAGAGAAGAAAGAGCACCCTAAACCCAAAACCCTAAACCCCTAAACCCCTAAGCCCTAAACCCCTAAACCATCTGCCGCTGCGGTCTGCAAACTGATTGGGGCCGTGTTCGGAATTCCTATTTTCCCAGAAGCATCGGCGAGGGGTGGTTTTCCAGTGGAGTTCAGGTAGTCCGGTCCATATCATGTGATGATACGGTGTCTCGATACCTATGTTTTCTCTCACTTTCTTTGACACCGTCCCCGCATTTTAAGTCAAGCACTTCCAAGCCGGGCCGCCGGGCCGGAGCTGGCGAGAGCTGCCACACCCTGTTCTGTGCCGGCGCGATCCATTGTGCCGCGTCCGGGTCAGGAAAATGGCCCCCCCTCTTGAGGAGCCTGCGATCGCCACGATCTCTTGTAAGTTCCAATCGCAGGTCCTGCTCGATCTCGACGCCCCGCGTGTCCAGATGGCGACGGCGAAACGGGGCTGCGTGTCTGGTGCCGCGACGATTTCCGGCTCGCGACTGCAAATCGCACAATGACTTTGGACCGGAACCGGACAGGGGTGGGAAGCCACATTTTCGCATTGCCGCAGGCGGGACCGCTTGCAAACTCCAACAGATCGGCCCTGGACTGCTGCGAAAATCACAACCGATGCATGCGGCACCACGGATCCGCGATCGGGTTGTGGCGGGTGGGGCCCATGTGCGTGTGGTGCCGCTACGATTCTGCTTCCGACATGCCCCCTTCTGCCGGGATTCTGAGAGCCGGCATCTTGGGGCCGGGCGGGACCTAGCTTAAAGTGTAGTGGGAGTTGGGTCATTTGTTCCAGCGGAGTGTGGCATATGTGTTGCTGCTTGTTTGCCTCCCAACAACCATTTTGCTGAGTCCAGCTCGCTCATAGCTGAGTCCTGAACCTCCACCCGTTGCGCACTTCGTTCATGACTGTTCAGGCCACTGCAGGCATGTGGAACAACCTCACCCGAAGCTGAGTTCGGTAGCGCTTGGTCTTTGGAGCCTTGTCGGACCAAAATGCTCTCACAAGTACTGGCGGATTCAGGAGCGGGCCAAATTCATGACCACAAGCACTGGTCGATTCAGGAGCACGCCAACACATTCATGATGCATCAAGTGCATGTCGATCCGTCTTGTCTTGTTGCCTTTACTGGCAAAACTCTTTCGGGACACCCGCGCTGGTTGAATCATGCCAAAAGCCTTCGATGGAAGCCCGACGCGAAGCAGCTAAGTAGTTAAGTGTCTCTGGACTCTACGACCTTAAGGCTGGTAAATACGATCGCACTATGGCCGCCTGAGGCGGATCTCGTTGCGGCGAGGGGCTTTGGCTTCATAACCTACAACACCGTCGAGGCCAGAAAGAGGGCATTGGGTCGAATGGGTCTCACTGGATAGGAAACCATCCGGAGCTGAGTCGTGTCAGATGTCACTAGAGAATATGAACCTTTCAGCGATGTCTTGTGCCCGCTGGGTTTTCTATCGGTTTCATAAAGTCCCCGGACATGTTGCAGTGAACTCCACACCTGGATCAAGGCAATCATGTATAGGTCTTGCACACAAAATTTAAAAAACTGAACAAGTTTGATGCCACTGTTAAACTTTGGACTGCGTGTGGGCCACCATCGGCACTGCACCACAGCTTCTCTAGTCCTCGTGACAATGCGCCTTGGAGGATTTCCTTTTCAAGAAAGGCTCTGGGTACCATCGTCACGATGTCAATTCATGAGGCACTCGACCATCCTCTCCCGCTCGGCTCAGGCTGTGGATGCGGTGGAAAGGGAGGAGCATCACTTCGGCAGGAAGCAGGTGAAAGCCCCGACCTCGAACCTTTGCAGTTCGCTGCCTGTGTGAGCCTGAAGCCCTACACGTGGGCTGGGGCTTCCGGAGTACCAGCCATCAATCCTGAAAGATGCCTTGAAGAAGCATGCGTGAGGTCCAGCCTTGCGTGCCTCGAGAGCGCATGGCTGCATACGCAACCCGGCGAGAAATCCGAGTAGTGGTGAGAACAGAAGAGAACAGCAGGAAGCAATAGCCAGTGGTGGCTGTCGTCGTTCTGGGCATAGTGGCCGAAGTTATGGCAACCACGAACTTTGGACAGCGTCGGCTTCCTGTGTATAGTTGAGCCGAGGAGACCGAGAAGCATCGTCTCTCCACAGCCGCGCCCAAGGCAGAGCAGGGGATGTAGGGCCTTGGAGATGGCTTAAAGTCTGTGTGGTTCAGGTCGTTGCACCATTGCATGTACCTAGTACCCGTTGTGTGACATAGATTGACAATGAGCGCGGTGTTCTTCAGTCTAGGATCGGGGGCCACATTGACATTGTGGGTCAGTTGCCAGCAGCACAGGCGGCAAGTTTTTTTCAGTGTCTGATTTGATCTAATGATTCAATTCTTGTGTGTGCATCTCTGGAGTAAGGACGTTTGACGAATAATGGCCATATCTTCTCAGTGCTGCTGTGCGATACCGAGAATGTGGATATACGGTATACGTATGCTCATGAAGAAGCAACGATAGAGAGATACGTCCTGCTGCACAAGTAACACTACCGAGTCGTTCAGCGGAGACTGTCCTCCAGAACTCCTTCGAAAGAGCGTGATTGCTGCCAAACTGTTAGCTTGAAGTTTTCGTGCATGGGAGACTTCAATTCCCAGCACGAAGAAAAAATGTAACTTTGAGAAGAAGGCGCGACCCCCAGGCATGAGGTTCCTTCTGGGGCGTTCTGCGGATTCGATTTATGAAGGGGCACTGCAAGTTCCTGGTCTTGAGAAGGCTGCCGAGAAGTTGGCGGTGCCGCCAAAGGCCGTGGCCACGGCACCATCGGGCCACGGGGCGGCAAGAGGCAGCTTAACCTGCCGTTGATCGTGTGCCGGAGCTGCCAAGTCGAGACGGGTGGGGAGGGCAAGCTTCGGCTGGCCTGCCTGCATCCCGTGGCTGAGGTGGCAAAGGCAACTCGATTCCTGGCTCTGCCGCGCCCTCACAGCGAGAGATATTCATGGCAGATTCCAAAACTACTGCATGGAAGATTCCAAAACTACTGCTGATGGCTGATGGACAAAATCCTGCATGACCCTAAGGACTCTAAACTATGGGAACTATGGTATATTCCTTATAGTGGGTAATGCAGGATTTTGTCCATCAACAGTATGCCCCGTTGGTACTTTCGATGAGAAGGACAGTGAACGAACTTTGGCTTTGGCGTTCTGAAGCATGCGGATTGCCTGCGAATCCTTTGAAGGTTTGTGGAATATTCAGGACGTCAGAGAACTTCAGACTCAGAGCGGACTGTCAGGTGAGTTTTTGTTTGTTTGTGCTGCTCACGCGTGGGTTTTCGGTATGCGACCCCGGACACCCGCATGAAACAGCCGTCTGTTGAGAGGGGTGGCCGCGAATCGGCCTTCCTGGGAAGCCGTCCTCGAGTTCCATGAACGAGGGGGCCGACAAGAACGAGGCTTGGCTCAGGGCCTCGGGTTCTGTAATGGTACCACAAGGGCTCTAGAATTGTACTTGGGTATGTGCCGCAATGGTTCTATGATCAGGGTATCATAAGGGTCCTTGAGGGTACTACGAGGGCTCTATGAGGGTAAATTGGAAAGGATTGGTGTGGGGCTTGCTGCTGGGCGAGGGTGTTGAATCCCGTGAGTTTGTCCTTGGAGCTACCTTGAGACAGATTGGGCTAAGGGTATACAGTTAGTCGGGTCATGACAATGATCATCCTCGCACAAGTAGAATTTCTGGTAACCCTTTGCTATAATGACGACTAATCCGCCCTCTTGTGTGAAGATTTGCAGATTTGGCTTTGGCAGACGCAGTGGTGGGTGCAGAACAGTTCTGTTCGGAAGGGTTCTCATTGATCCTTGAGCCGGGGCGCATGCCACTCGTGCGTTGCATAGCATTGCCCAGATGTGACAAGCCTGTACAGTGTGCTTGGGATAGCAGATGTGGTAGCAGTTGCCGTGACTGTTTTTGCCCATGTCGCGCAGTACTTTGATCGAAGGCTCGCCCACGGTTGTTTTCCGGGCTTCGGTGACCGCAGGTGCCACGAAACCAGATTTCGCATATCTGGCTACAGTACATTGTGGTATGGTGGTATGGTCTAGAGTCTATCCCCCGAGCGCACATAAACCTTCTAAACTCGGAATCCTTGCTGCGCAGGCAGAAAACTCCGCTCAATTGCCAGTCCCGACGGAGGCAGGTTTCAGCGACCCTGCTCTTTGTTGGGTCTGTTTGCAAGGTCAATGCCGCTTACCATAGCAGCCATAGCAGGCCGGTGATATACCTACAGCAATTTGCAGCAAAGGAGCATACGGGGTCCGAAGTCCATGTCTGTCCATGACCTTCTGGGGCTGCAAGGCTTGCTGCCGCTGAGGACAAGTGGTGAATGATCCTCACAGCTGGTTGCATAATCACGGTATCGCCATGTTGCGCAACTCACAGGGGCTGTGTGCTATCCGCCAGGACTGTTAACAGTATCACGCGAATCAGAATATCAAAAGACGATCGGCAGCGACACATGCAGGTGATGAGGCGACTCATGGACCACGCCGAGGCGTGCAGAGTGTTAGACCGTCAGGATCTGTTACTAGTAGGGTGCCTTTCATGTGTCCACTGAAACCCACGTGGAAGATTGAACAGCCCTCCGTCATCAGCCGTTGCGCAGTGCTCTGGTCTTTGTCTTTGTGGAATCTGCATGCCTGTGCCATTGGAGGAAGATGCAGCCATGGCGGCTGCTCTTCTTCGAGACATGGACCCCAGGCACCAGCATGTAAGCCCTAGGCCGCAAGAAATTAGGTGCGACATCTTATCTAACGGACGTTGAATGTTTTGAGTGCCCATCTGAAGCCCAAATAACGACTGCATTCGGGATCCGAGTATCAAGACACCTCAAAAGAAGGGGTTCATCGATCAGCACAAGAGCCTCCAGTCCATCTGCTTTTCTTTCAGGCTGGTCGTACCCTAAACCAGAAACCTTCGACACTAAACGTCAATTAACCCTACACCCAACAGTATACACTCTTAAAACCCTGAACCCCGTCATACCCTTATGGCGCCCTGAAAGAACCTGTCCAGGAAACACCCTTGAAGGAACCCGTATGGCACCCTAAACACTCAACCCTATAAATTCAGGTTTCGGTTTGCTTCAGGTTTCGGTTTTCATTTAGGGCTCAGGGGATCTAATGGGTTTAGGGAGGTTTCGGTGGTTTTTCAAGTTCCCGAAACCCGAAACTGCGGGACAAGGATTCCCCCATCCGTATGCTTGCTACTATCCGTCTCAGGCGTTCTCCGCATCTGAGCTAGCTGCATTCGACGGCCGAGAGCAGGGAAACCCGGCAGCTCCAATCTCCCGGCTGCCAAAATCTCCGCCCCGCCCGGCTAGCTCTCCTCGCAAAGAACGCTGAGTCTAAACCCGACCCTAAACAACTCCTGCGCTCTAACCCCTTCAACCTGAACCTAGACCTAAATCACCGACCACCGATGTCCTGCGACCATGGCCGTGAGAGCCGCCTGGGGGTCAAAGTCAAACCGTGAGGTCAGCATTTTGACCCGCAGAATTCAAGAGGCCACCCGTGGCCCACCGTTCCGTTAGCTGGTGGGAAGAGAGCCTCTCGAAGAGGCTTCAATTCACACCGTTTAATTATCGTCGCGCGAAGTGCGAGTGCGGGCTAGTTGCTATTCACGCCACTGTGGGTAGAGTGCAGTGAATCTCAACCTGGTTCCCTCACGCCAACTGACAAACGAGCATCTTGGTCGCGGGTTTAAAGTTTCGGGTTGAACGGCAGTTTTTTAGGCAATCTACTTAGTAGCTGAGTGGATACACTTTACACTTTTTGGGATAATATGACCCACTATAAAACTAAAAGTGTACACTTTTTGGGGGCTTATGAACTCAGCTACTACGTCTATGGCACGGATGGGAACCAGGACAATGCTCTCAACTCATACATCAGGACGCCGCAGGATTCAGTAAAGACAAGGTTGGGTTTCCAGTGGAGGCGTTCAGGGCATTGACGGATTCAGGATTTAGGTTGATTGTAGTTGTAGATGCTTGCATGGATTTGTGGAGAACCCTTCATCCTTGAGTTCCTTCGCTCGGCCAAGTCTTGCTGCTTTCAGCGTGAAGTTCGGCTTGGGCTGTACGGCCAGAGGACCCAAACCAACTAGTGTCATTGCCTACCAAACGCTACGCTAGCCACTGCCCTATTCAAACCCCACACCCAAGAAAATGTCCACATAAACCCTAGCCCTAGACATCATGCCAAATGCACGTTCGGTAGTTATTTGTTACTCCGACCCCATGACCTTTGCCGAGGATGGCTCTTAATGTGATTAACTTGGGAATTCAAGGTTTCTGACGGGTGTTCTTGAATTTTGCAGGATTCGGAATGGTTCCACAGGGTTTTCATTGTACGAGAAGCGCACACTATACCGCCAGAGCCATTCTCATCGTGAAGGCCTTGATCTACATGAAGCCTGTCTTTGCGGAGACCGGAAACCCTACACAAACCCAGCAACCAGGCAACATCCTTCACATGCAATGAAGAGGTCATGTCTGACGTTTGTTACGTAGGATGTGGTGTGTGGGGGTTCAGAAACCCGCATCGGCCTTACGGGAGTGTCAAATCCCCTGAACTGCAACCCGAAACCCTTAACCACTGACCGTTACTCTCAACCGTACCGCAGCCTTTCATCTCTGATTTGTACATCTTTGGCACGCTGTCGTGGAAGCCGTGTGGCACCGATTCTGCCCTGAGGCCTGGACGAGGGGGATCGATTTGAATGAATCGTGTCCAAGGTATCCTATGTACAGAATGCTCACAAATAGCAGCGAAAGACTCTTCAAATAACACCTCTGCAACATAGACTTGGCGAGATATGCCTTAGGCCCGATCCCAACTAGTGCATGACACTGTTCCGTGAAACCTGGTTCTTTCCAACATTCACTGCTTGTCGAGGTTTTCAGGCAGACATTGCCATCATCAGCCCACAAGTAGCTCCCCACATGTGGAACAAAGGAACGACTGGCCATGTAAGGCAAAAAGGTTTGGGAGGCTACCTGGTGCCTTGCAACTGCAGAGGCCCAGCGAGCACTCCGCACAGCGTCAGCAGTAGACACGCAGGTTCGAGACGAAACATGTATGCGTACACATGTATATGTACTCGAATTCAATGGTCCGCTGTTGGGCTTTTCTGACCTCATATGTCAGAAGCATTTCGGCGTTGATGGTGATGACTTCTGACTACGCATGAAGGGCCGAACAAGCAGTGCGTAGGTCGAGGTCCAGCGGTTGAGAGTGACACGTTGCAGATTCACGCAAAACTAGGGCTGGCATCGACTACTTCACAAGCCGTTTGCTTTCACGCAGCAGAAAGATGGATGGGGCTCATTGCTTTTGCTATTCGTATCTCGTCGTCATCTTGGAAGCGTTTGACCTTACAGAAGCAAGCGGACAAATTGCGGCATGCTTCTGCAACCCGGATGCCAAATGCCACAAATTTGGTACATGATTTCATAATTGTCATAGTCGTCGTAGTCGTGGGCGTGGCGGAGTGATGTAGCCTGGTGACAGTCGTAGTAGCCGTAGCAGTCGTCGTAGTTGTCGTAATGTCGTTGTCATCGTAGTCGTCATCGTCGTCATCGTCGCGGTCGTGGCAGTCGTCGTAGTCGTCAGTCCAGTGCCGTGCGATCCCGCCCAGTCTTGGTCCCGGTCCCGATTCGTTTCGTTTTGTCCAGCCGCCTCTTGGTTCCGTCCGCATCTCGTCACCGTCCCTTCTCGTCTAGTCCCTGTCGAAAAATCTCGCCTGCACATCGGAGAATCAAATTCTATCTTCTAAAGTTTGCAAAGAAATTTTCTCGATTTCAGTGGTAATATCCCTATACAGTGGCACTGGCAGAGCTTGAAGTCCCTCGCCCTTATAAGCCCCTTCTTGGCCCACTCAGCTGCTCCCAGGCTCCTCACGCCATGGGCCTCAACTGGCATTGGTTCTACGCAGAGGCCATCGTGCTTACAGACATGTTCTCGAATAGCAACGAGAACCCCTAAACCCAAGACTGCAAGTTCTGATCCACATCCATTCGGCATCCCTCGAAAGGTTCACGTTGCCTCGTAAAGCTTGACATCCTTCAGATAACATCTGTGCAACACAGACTTGGCGTTCTTAAAGCCCGATCCCAACTCATGCATGACACTGTTCCGTTAAATCTGCTTACTTTCAACATTCATTGCTTTTCAGGCACAGCCATCATCAGCCCAGACGGAGCTCCCCACATGTGGAACAAAGGAACGACCCATGTAAGGCAAAAAGGTTTGGGAGGCTACCTGGTGCCTTGCAACTGCAGAGGCCCAGCGAGCACTCCGCACAGCGTCAGCAGTAGTAGACACTCACAGAATTGAGACGCAATCCGCGAACCCGCACCACGTAGCCGGCTGTGGGCGACAGCCCCGCTAGACGCGGCCAATCAGAGACACTTTTCACCCCTAAAAGACCTTCTACAACGCACCTGCCAACGTGCCACTAGATCCTCAAACCCCTTCAACCCTGGATGCCTCTTAAAGCGGACAGGCAAAGAAGCTCGACGAACAATCCTTTCGGTTTTTGGTGGACTACGTGGCTTCTTGGTCCATGATGGGGTCGCGGGCCGACTTTCGGATTTTGTTTGGTCGTATCCAACATTGCACTAGTACTCATGGGGTATTGGACGAGCCATGTGGAAGCATGGAAGCCTTGATCATGGGCTTGGGAAGCACCCGGTCACCCTGAGCCAACGTCTAAGGCGGACTTGCTGGACAAGGTGCCCATCCCAGTCATGGCTTAAGGGTGCTTATACCGGTTCCTGCTTGAAGCTTTGATTGATGTCTAGCTTTAGGTTTCGACCTACTGTAAACACTGACCCCTGAAATCTGAAGCCTGTGTAGCGTGAACGCCAAACCACAAAAGCTCAACCCCTGAAAACCCTCGAAACCTAATTGCTCCGGAGCCCTGGAACACAAAACAATGACACCCTGAAGCAAAAGACCCTCTTCTGCTTTCATAAAGGAGCCTTCGGTGACCAAACCGCAAAGCACTGAAGCACAAAGCCTAAACTTTTAAAGCCCTGATGTCCCAAAAAACCAACTTGCCGAAGCCTGAAGTCTCAAGTCCCAGAAACCCAGCACCCGACAGCGCAAATGGATTCTTCAATGGTGACTGTTGCACGGGGTTTGTGCCGCAAAGTTTGAGCTCCAGTAGTCGTTGCAGTAGTAGCAGTAGCAGTCACAGCAGGAAGTAGTAGTAGTAGTAGTAGTAGTAGTAGCAGTAGTAGTAGTAAGAGTAGTAGTAGTAGTAGTAGTAGCAGTAGTTGTAGTAGTAGTAGTAGTAGTAGTAGTAGTAGTAGTAGTAGTAGTAGTAGTAGTAGTAATAGTAGTGGTAGTAGTAGTAGTAGTCGTAGTGGTAGTGGTAGTAGTGGTAGTGGTAGTAGTGGTAGTGGTAGTGGTAGTAGTGGTAGTGGTAGTGGTAGTGGCTTTGGTAGTAGTGGTAGCAGTAGCAGTAGCAGTAGCAGCAGCAGCAGTAGCAGTAGGAGTAGGAGTAATCGCAGTCGTAGTCGCAGTCGTAGTAGTAGTAGTAGTAGTTGTTGTTGTTGTTGTTGTTGTTGTTGTTGTTGTTGTTGTTGTAATACAGGGGCCGACAGCGCAGACGGAGGCAAGATACTGGAATATGCCTTCACCGCTCGATTACTACCAGTAAGCTCTGACCTGCTTATCAGTTGAGCGAAGATCAACGCTTTTTGCATGCCAGTGCGGAGTTTGTGTCACGAAGCCTCTCACACAAACCATCAAACCAAAAGCCCGAAAGTAACCAAGCTCCAAAATGTCGGAAACCCAAACCTCTGAAATGCCTTGGTCCCTGCAGGAGCCCGTTGTGACCCCGTCCCTTGGATTTTCCGATCCACTGGGCCTCAGCAAGCTCGACGACCCGGAGGCACCGGGCTTTAGAGACAGAATATCGGTTGTTAAGGATTATTTATAGGGCCTCCTCGGGGTCTTGCAGCACATATGGAGACGAATCGATCAGACCTTTATGTCATAGGCTTTCAGGGTTGGATTGGGACTTCCTGACAGCACGGGCAAAGTAGGCTCGCATGTAGTACTGCGGTACCGAGTACCGGGCACTCGTGCGATTAGATAGCCGTCGTCGTCGTCGTTGTTTTCGAATGTCCGGTGGTATTGGTTGCTGATTGCTTTATAAATACATGAACACATGAGTATATGCCAATAGAAGCAGCATAGAGAATGTAAAACACATACTACACATATACATACATATACATACATACACATACATATACATATATATATATATATAGTACATATATAGTTTTCGATACAGTCATTGCTACTGATATGGGCATGGGTATGGATGGAGGCCAATGAAACCAGGGATACAAGGTTGCTCGTTCCACCTCGCCAGACCTTCTGTATTGGGCTGCTTCTCCGTACAAGCTCCACAGTACCAGCAGCCCTCAAAGCAGGCCTCAAGTCCCCGATCCCTGCCGCACTGGGGTTTTGGCTTTATTGAATCCCACTGCAAGCGCTCGAACTCTGCACGCACATACATACAATCATATGCAGAGGCTGAACATTGTGATGATATGCAAAGGCTGTGAAGGTTTGCAATCGTTACCACGTCGAGGAACCTGTGCCTCGATGGCTCATGCTACTCTGCTACTCTGCGCAGATATTCAGAGGTTCCTCTGGCCACAGGAGACGCCCCGGAGTTCTCAAAGCGTTTAAACAGCCTCTATGGTCTCAACTCAGGGCTGAAAGCGCCACAACTCCACAAGTGTGCCACAATGAGTGCAGAGCGTCTGCATGCATGCCGTGCCCCCTATCACCCGCCAAAAGCGGCTTGCAGAGCGAACCATGATTGAAGCCAGAGGCCAGCACCAAAGCCCCGTGGTAGGGACTCAACCCGTAAAGCCTTCGGCGCATGCATGTTTTCTAGGATGAACCCCCCGGTCAGGACCCTTCATCTTCGAAGCTCTGAAGCCAAAAGCTCCTCGGCTGGTATCGGAGCTACCATAACTACCCCCCCGGAGCCCCCCAAGTCGCCAAAAGCTGGAGCCTTGGCAGGACGGCGAGTCGTCCAAGTCACATGATGCGGAGGAGGTGAAGCCAGAGGCCAGCACCAAAGCTGGAGCTTCCGTGGTAGGGACTCAACTTCGGGTGTTTAGGGCGTAGCGCGTAGAGGCATAGAGCTTCGGGCGCGAAGCTCCTGGGTAGTGTGCGGCTTCGATGTTTCCCAAGTGCCTATAAATCTTCTTGGTGTTTCTTCTGTAGCCTGAACCCCCATTCTTGCATGATCATGCGACCCTGCTGCATGCTAGACGCCGAAACTTGCAGACTTGAAGCTCTGAAGCCAAAAGCTCTAACCTCGGCTACGAGCATGCACTGCTGCAGAACTACCTGTGGCTACCATAACTACCCTTCGGTCGAAACATATCGGAGCCCCCCAAGTCGCCAAAAGCTGGAGCCTTGGCAGGACGGCGAGTCGTCCAAGTCACATGATGCGGAGGAGGTGAAGCCAGAGGCCAGCACCAAAGCTGGAGCTTCCGTGGTAGGGACTCAACTTCGGGTGTTTAGGGCGTAGCGCGTAGAGGCATAGAGCTTCGGGCGCGAAGCTCCTGGGTAGTGTGCGGCTTCGATGTTTCCCAAGTGCCGAGCCTGCATCCACACTTCAAAACCAGAAGGATCCTGGAGAAGGAGGCCTAAGTTGCTGGCAAAAGTTGCGGATTGAGACACAGATATTGGACTCTTCAAGACCCAGCCCCGTGGCCTGGTCCCGCAAGCAGGACCCCAGCAAGAAGCTGGAGGAGAAGGAGGCGGCTCGCAAAAAGGCCGCCAAGGCAAGGGAAGCATCACTTTGGGACTACGGAATGGGATGATGGTTTCGGGTTGAGAACAGACGCGTGGGAAAGGGCTGAGAGCTTCTTGGTAGTGCTGTGTCGGGACATACCTTCTGCCAGGCTCAGCAGCTGCATACTGCCCAGGATTCCGATTCCCTTAATCTTCTTGGTGTTTCTTCTGTAGCCGGACCCCCCATTCTTGCATGATCATGCGACCCTGCTGCATGCGAGACGCCGAATGCTTTAGGCCTGTAGGCTTTGGCTTCAGCTCTTGGGCTTTCAGGCCCCAAGTCCCGAAACTTTCCATGGCTTGAACTGTACGTAGGTAGACACGCCGAACATGTTTCAGATCGCAATAATCCAAAAGCCGGCTCACCTCAAGCTTCCGTTGCCCTGCGGAGGCTGCCGCCATCGGTGTGCGTGCCGCTGAGGCGGAGGCAGAGCTTTGCGCAGACAGTGCAACTCTTCGGGCACTTGAAAGCACGATGTGGCTTTTACTGGCTTGGTTCTACAGAAGAATCGTGATTCAAAAGTCTGCGGGCACGGGTCCTTGCCGTGAATTCTGTTGGGTCTACATTTGTGCCAATGCTTCCCTCAGTCATGTACACTTTGTAGAATGTGGCGAGGGGCCAGTCCGCATCCTGTTTACTCGAGTATGAGTTGTCCCAAATGCACCTTGCGTGGATGCAGGAGCGAACTTTGGTGTTTCCTGGAGTTTGGAGTGTACTTGTTTTATGCATGGCTTGGCTGACCCAGGCCTCTTTCAATTTTAGCGGTGCGGCATTCAGACATCTGACGCTGCTTAGGATCATGGAGATTGACTTCTTGCCTGTCTGCTTGTGACGATCCTCCGATCTTCTCCTGTTTTGGAGTCTCAGCGAGGGAATCTGCGTTCTCAAGTATTTGGCTCTTGGCATGGAAGCAGATAGCAGAGAGAGAGAGAGGGAGAAAACCGCGCACAACATTTCTGAGATCATCGCAGCTATAGCATCAGCCCTGAAGCTCCCGAGCGAGAACTGCTGAACGACGGCCTGTGCACACCTTCGAAGGTACTTTTCTTACGTCTGAAGTACAGCAAGATCCAAGGCTTCTTTTGTATTATCCCCGTGAAGTCTTACTGCAGGCTCGGCAGCGGCGTGCCTTGCTCAGCTGCGGAGTCCGTCGGACACTCAGGACGAACACAGCAGTACATCACTTGCATCGAACATCCCTGCCGGGGTGCTGCGCAGCCAGGATCCATCCCTTTGATTGGGGTTTTGTGCCTGCCATCCATCTCCTACTAAGCAGGGTTTCGAGCTCGCACACCCTTCCCATGGTTTTGTCAGCCACCGTCTTTGATTAGGGTTCGTGGGTTTGCCATCCAAAGCATCATCTACCATCCACCAGGATTTAGGGTTCACTGTCCGTACAAAAGCATGAGCAGAGAAGGGGAAACATCCATAGGTCTGTGTAGACCAACAGCCCCTGACCCTCGATAGTGTGCGTGCATTCTGCCAATGTTTGCCCTGCAGTCAAATATACGTAAGGCCTTTGCCTCAGTTGTCGATCCTCAAGACTATCGACAGAAACGTGCCAGATGGGCTTCCGAGCCTGCCGAAAAGTACATCCGAAGTAGCTGGTCTCCGCGCAAAGTTCGGGGCGTACCAGGACCTCGCAACGATGTTGTGCATGACAGATTTTGTGTGTAGGGCCTCGGGTTTGCCAGCCCTGATCATCTCCATATACGACAGCTGAGTCTATCCACTGCTAGCCATCATCTCCGACATCTATCCTCAGGTTTTTGAGCAAGGGTGGCGATGCGTTTTTTGTCGTAACCATCCGCTGAGGCGTGGAGAGATTCAACGTGCTTAGCTCAGCGTTTCTGCTTGCAGTGCTTACATTGGTGTTGGGGCT
>CAJNDT010000234.1:240001-267503 GCA_905221615.1 Symbiodinium sp. CCMP2592
AGGCGAGACATCCAACAGCCTATCATCGCGTACAGGTCAGACTGAACTTCTTGTGAATAGAGTTCCTCATCTACCTTAAGTCCGGCCTTCCAGAGGCTGAACAGAATGTGAGCTTTATCAGGCACTTCATCCGGCAGAACGCATGACTCCCAAACAGAGCCACGTGTTTGACTCTCGGCTGTTTGGCGCGACGGTTCACGTCCGCTGGAGACTCGACGACGAGCGATCTCCCAGATCCCTATGACAAATGCGATCTTTATCAGCTCAAAGAAGACTACGCCTACACCGGACCAACCTTCAGCAGCATCACCTTTAGCAGGGTTGGGCCCACACGTGGTTTCAGCCTCAAACCTTTCGGTAACCTCTGTAACCGAGTACTCGTACACGATCCCTTGAGCCTGGGCATGTCTAACAACCCCAAAAAGAATCCAGACCCAAATGAACAACAACCTTCTAGCACGAGACCACCGTTCAAAGTCCTCGATTATGATCCCCGAAGCCTCGCTCCATGATCCTACTGCCGATCGAACGAAGCCAGAGTGCAGCCCACTCCCAATCCGAACACCAGCGCTACAACCCACAATGAGGAGCCAAAGCCACAACCCTCGAACTTCCCAAGCGCTCCCGTCGCTATCAGCAATGATTTGCCACAGGCTCTCAACACCGACAGCTGAAACGCACCATCCTAGGACTACGGCAAGAGATGCTCCTACAAATCCGAAGCTCCCCTGAAAACCTGAATGGATGGACCCAGAAGTCGAGACAGCGCCTCGAAACCCATTGGGATCATCACTGCTACTGGAGGGCTCACCACCACCTACAGTAGAGTCCTCACTCATGAACCGTTGAGATGCTCGCCAATCACCCCTAACTAAACCCTCAACTACTGTGTCTATCTGTCCTTGATCCCATCCTTCAAGCGGTATTCGAAGCACATCATCTCCATACGCAACGGCTAGCGCTCCATTCTCGGCCCAATACGTCGGCCCAGGCGGCTCCGTCTGAGGAGGCCCTTCCAGCTCCCCTTCAGAAGATTCACACGCTTGCACTTCACTAGAAATTCCGCTATCAGAACCCGACACAGACACAACTGACGGCTCGGTTGTAGAAGCACCATATGTCTCATCACTTTCAACATCGGAATCTACGGCCTCAAGCATCTGCACCCACTGCGGCATAACATAGCCCGGATGGGCTGGAGCATTATGTGGTCCTTCATCAATCTCCGGGTCATCAGAGTCGTCAGTGACTCCACCTTCTTCTAATTCAGCGCCTTGAATATAAGCATCGGCAACGGAGTACCACTGAGGACCTTGAAATTGCAGGGTCCAACGCGTGCGTCGCATCATTTGGGTAACTGTGCAAACCAGGCTCGCGCGAAGTTGCCCCGACACTTCCCTTAGGACCCGCCATTCAACTGCCCTTTGGCCGAGAAAGGTCAAAATTTCACTCCCTCGCAGAGATAGCAGCACATCTAGATAGTGCCGTCGAACTAAACCCCTTACAAGAGGAAACACCGGCTCCCTATCTTCCTCAAACAGATCCTCGTAGCACGTCGGTTCCCTGCTTTCTACTAACGGTTGAACATGCCCAACGCTTCCAGCTGACCCATGTCCTTCGGGAGTCTCAGGCTCTCCCACAGATGCCGATGGTCCGGTAGAGGGATTCCCGGAACTCGAAACTAGAGCCGTTACAGGAACCCACTCAAAACGATCACCTACCTGCACAAATTGGAAGGCAACCCTATAGGCTACATCCCTAGACGGAACTATGCAACCCGTATCCCTGAATGACCCGAGAAACTGAAGAACCCCATTAGACCAATACACTCGCGCAGAACTCCGTAAGCAGGTCCAGGCGGCAGCATCATTTTCCAAATACACCCAAAGTGTCCCGGCAACTTGATTACACAGCTCTTCAAAGGCTACACTCCCTTCTACGGTAGAACTTAATAGAGCATCATCAGAGCCACTGCTCCCCCCAATCTGGACACTCGGCGTCGGCCCATCCTGACTGGAACTGCTCCCCCCAATCTGGACACTCGGCGTCGGCGCATCCGCATCCTGACTGGAACTGCTCCCCCCAATCTGGAGATTCGGAGAAGGCGCCTGGGAATTAGGAACAACTGTATCAAGCCCCGTGAACCACGAAGGTGCTGGTCCGTAGCGTTGCATCATATTAGGGGGATCAACTAGGTCACCCTTTACAAGCTGCTGTCTCAACTTAGCCCTCTGAACGAAGGTTAGCCCTGTATAAAGCTCCCGTTCGATTAAAGCCCTTTGGGACTGTTCCCACTCCTCTTCATCAAACACATCAGAATCGGAGTCTACCCCACTAGGATCCCCAGGCTCGACAGCTAAACCAGAAGTACCCTGAACCTCGTGAACGTCCTGCTCGGAGCTCGAGGGGGTTTCGAAAACAGCGGGATCTTCAAGTGTGGCTTCAGGCCCCTGTTGCACCAGACTCCGGTCATCTTCAGGCCCTGTGGACAAGGATACAGCAGCTCTAAAAACCCTAAACCAAATCCACAACAAAGCCACAATGGCCAACACAGCGCCTACGGCCCAAGCCAACAAGTCGTTTTCCCAAACCCTCGGTTCAAGAGGTTGCGCCTTAACACTGGGCAACACCGCCAACAGCGCAATTCCGGCTAGCCATTCAGCCTTCACAAGTGCACCGGATCCATTTATGGAAAGTCGACTAACAGCCCTGGCGGACACTTCATCGGCCTCTCCGGAATCAAACTTCAATCCCAAGAGCCCGAGCAAATACATGATTCGCGGCCGATTTAACGGTTTGGTCGCAAGGTCTGCGACCTGGCTTTCGCCAGCGACAAAAGAAACAACCAACGATCCTGCCTTGATGCGCTCCCGGGCA
Source organism: Symbiodinium sp. CCMP2592 (assembly GCA_905221615.1). Classification (NCBI taxonomy): domain Eukaryota; class Dinophyceae; order Suessiales; family Symbiodiniaceae; genus Symbiodinium; species Symbiodinium sp. CCMP2592. The sequence goes on from CAJNDT010000234.1 coordinate 242,879, forward strand.
GCTGCTGCCCTCATCCTTAAGTGTCGGGACCTCCAACCAAGGCTCCCCGCGGCAAAAGCGCGGACAGAGGCTTGGTTGTCGCATAAAGCAGAAATGACGACATCATCAGCGACGAGTTCTTCTATGATAGCCGCAACGGACTCTGCAGCAACGATGCCAGCAGTTACGGCGACCAGCTCAGATTCTGCCGATGACAGAGTTATGAATGGTTGTCTACTTGACTCCCAAACCAATAGCATACCACACCAAAGGATAAAAATCGCTTGGCAAGATCGTCCTCCCTCTGGCGCGTGTGACGCGTCAGTAAAAAGCTCAAGCGTTGTCAAGGTTCGCGGAATCGGCGAGTCAAGCCACCAGCTTCCGCTGGGTTTTCTGTATTCAACCCAGAGATCAGCTGTTCCATAAAGATATTGTAGCACCTGGCGACCTTTCTGAAGTACAATGGAAGGAGCTTTTGTGGCATACTGACCAAGCTTACTGACAGCAAAGGCTATGTCGGGTCTGGTTTTCGTCGAGGCCCACAATAGTGCACCGGTCAACGCCTGTGCATCTCTTACTGTCTCCAGCTTCGCTTCATGCTCAATCTCCGGCTCCGACCATGAACTCATAGGCGACGAAGCACTACTGCAGATGTTGTAACGTGAGAAAAGCTCCTTCAAGTAAGACCCTTGAGAAATCTTAAAACCACCCTCGATGGCCAGAATCTCGAGCCCACAGAAGGTAACCGCAGCCTCCTTTGTCACCCATTGCGGATCAGAAAGTTTCCACAACCTTTGTATCGCGGCGAATAATTCCTGCAGAAGCGGCGTGGGAGCAAAACCCAAAAGATCATCAACATATATTATCAAGACCCCGTGCCAACGATCGGCCTCCTCGGTTGAAGCATCCTTCCTTGCAATAAACCAAAAGCGAGTCATCACTCACACCTTGCACCAGAATGTAGGTCACACCCTCCCACTCAAAGGTCAAATCGCTCAATGATCTATCTCGGAATCGTGCCCAAGCCAAAGGTGCCTGCCTTAAACCATACAGCGCCTTGAGGACAAGCCACCGATGGCTTGCCGATAGCAACTGCATCTCGACAAGTAGCGACGGTGGTTTGACAATGATTACCTCCTTGGGGTCCAATTCATCGCAAAGCGGCGCATGCAAAAACGCTGTCCGAATATCTGCACTCAATCCCGACCAAGATTTCATCGCTGCGAATGCAATGGCGGTCCGGACGGTCAATCCTTCAACCCCACTCGCATATAAGCTCTCAGGATCATGAGCAGTCTGAGGGACGTAATTCCCGCACGCAACACACCTAAAGCGGCGCTTCCCAACACCAGCCTTCCTCGTCAAGACGGCCTTGCCTGGAACTTGAAGTATCTTCTTTCCTTCACGAACCAAGCCTTCAATGTAATCGGTGTCAATGCATAAAACTGCTTTGTTGGTTTCCTCAAGCGATGTAACCTCTTCAACAGCCGACGGAACCCACAGCGATAGCTCTCGTCGAGCTTCAGCAATGCTAACAGTCCTCGTCTGCAAGAAGATCTCGGCCGCACTAGCCGGTTCACCATTACCCAAAGGCACATCCCTGCTCAAAGCCTTGACAATAACACTAGAATTCTGAAAGTAGTCGTCCCAAAGAAGACCCTCATACCAGTCCCTCTCGCGCTCAGCAACCCTCAGTACCCTAGCACTGCCATAAATCAACGACGGCTCACCGGGAGACGCACTCAACTCCTGAGCAGAGGCCTTACATTGGCGAGCTGCGGCTTCATGCTTGAATAGGATGCTATCAACAAAGTCTCCATCGTTAAGCTCAACAGGCAAATCAATTTCCCAAAGAATGTCATCCTCGGAGCAATCAAAACCGAAATCCGAGGCTTCGGCAAGCGATACCGTTACCTCATTACAATTCGAAATCGTCGCGCGAGCAATTTGCTCGACATGCGAAACAGAAACCCAATCCTGAATGGGGAAGCCTAGACTATGAAGCTCAGCAGCATACTTCTCAACAACACCTTCGAAGCCCTTCGGGGTAAATGCTACAACTACCCATCTGTCTCGTCCAAACCACGGCTCCGTACAGTGCCATCTGGAACCTTCAAACATCAACGGAGAGTCATGGGCGTCCTCAACAAACCCGACCTTAACGGTGCCATCTGGAAGAGTCTTGGCTACTGGCCCCTTGCCTTCCTGACTTTCAAGCCAGATACCTCCTCCCTGAAAATCTCCAAGGGTAACAACCCAAACCTTACAACCCGGGCTATTCCTCTGATCCCTATGTAGAGGTGCGGAGGTATTCTTAGCAAGATACAAACTAGTCCAAGGTCCCTGGAATCCCTGACGGAGAATAAACTGATTCACATACCTCGTCAGCTCAGGATAAGCCCTCGCGAACCTAGAGACCCCTTGGAAACCGCCTTGATTGTACAACCCTACGGCCACAGATCGACCCCCAGCTCGCATCAACCTCCGGTTCGGCCAGGGTAAACACTCAGCGTATTCCCTAAGAACCTCAAGACAGTCCAATGGCCCATATTGCTCAGCGTCAACCTTGCGCTGAAGCCACTCAAGCCTTTCCTTAAAACCACTCTTTATCTTGCTACCCCCGAAGCACGGTTCAAGAAGCTTTACCTCGACCCCATTATCAAGTTCAGAATGCAAGGAATCCCCGTCACTGTCCCAAGCTTCGAATTTGTCAGATCCACAATCACTTACATAACCCTCTAAATCCTTGGTAATGTCTTCAACTTTTGAAGAAGCCGAATCTGAATCTTTAAATTCAAGGCCGAAGTTATCCAGGAAGCACTCCCCCCCAGGTGTCAACCTGGAACACAAGGGAGCATCAAACAACCGAAGCTCGCAAGCCGTGATCGACCGGACAGCAAACGTCGGCTCCGACTTTCCAGTAAGGCGATACTTAGGCTTAGGCGGCGCACTAGGCGAGTCCCGCACCGGATAAACCGAACTGGTCAGCAAAATTTTGAACTCATCCCCATCAGGTACTAAAGCAAGATGACCACCCGGGGTATCTGGTGCTCTGCCAACATACTTCGCCTCGAGTGTTCGAGACCTCCAATGCTCACCATAACCCGACCGAAAACGCCTCCTTGCAAGAATCTTCAGCCCGAAAGGCAGCAAATTATCATGGCGAATGCCCTGGGACTCAGCAACCCGACACCAAAGGCGGTCAGAGGCATGTAAAACGGCCAACGGCCAGTAGCACTTGTCGATGCCAGATGCAAGCAGAAGCTTGCGGACTACAATCTTAATGTGCTGAATCGCTACCTCTGCTTTGTTGCCTGCTGGCGACTGGCCAGGCGTAAAGCTAGTGTGAATGCCCTTATCCCGCAACCAAGTCACTAAACCCAGAGACTTGAGCTCCTGTGCTCTATCAGAGTGATAGCGATGAACCGGGAAACCGTACCCCTCTAGCCTATTGATCAAAGCCTGAACCTTACCTAAGACCTCCCGTCCTTTCTTGGTCCGCAGTGGGGTTCCTAAAAACAGGGTCATCGTACCAGGAAGAGTCTCAGGAGAAGGGACCCCAGGAGGATCATCAGGCTCCTCTGGTTTCTTCCCAACAACTCGCCTTGTAACCTTACCAACCGCTACGGCTACTGAATCTTCCTGGGCCCCTTCATCTGAGAGCTGCCACAGCTCCGGAAACAGATCCTCGGTAGCCCCAACCTGCACACCCTCAGGAACAACTGAAGGCTCATACTCCTGAGCGTCAGCGGGAACCCCATGTTCGGATTTTCCAGAAGGAGGACAAACCGGCACCGCAAAAGAATACGCACAAGCCAAAAAGTAGCGATAGCCATCACCTTTATCCCGGCCAGATGCAATGGGATCAAAGCCTTTCCCTTTTATGAAAGGACCAGCTATGTCAAAAGATGCCGACCCCACGCCCGTCACGGCTTGCCGCCAATGAGATCTCTGTCTACTCTGGGAAGCCAGACACACTGGACACCCCTTCATAAAAGGTACATGGTCATTAGCAACGTGTCGCCGAAAGGACTCTTCAGCAGTCAGCTTGGACAGGAGAATACGACGCGCTCGAACTTCTAGGTACCCTTCCTGTTCTCGCTTCCAGCTCTCCCACATTTTAAGCACGAGCATGCGCAACGTTGTTGAACACATGATCCCACTCTGACCATCAAGACGTCTACCTTCAGCTGCAGCGTCAGCTTCATTCTTAAAACACCCACCATCTGAACCACCAGAGTCTCTTACTCCCTGTAAAGTCTCAAACATATACCAAGACGAGGTCACTACAGTTGATCTACAGATTTCCCCAGACTTTCTCATATCGAAAGAAGCCTGAAAGAACCCATACTCCCTTTCCAGGACATCAACCCCAATAGCCCTCGCTAAGTCAAGAGCTTCTTCACGGCATCCTAAGGTAAAGAAGATACTTGGCCTACACCCTTCCTGTACTTCCTGCCCACTAGAGCCAGAAGCCTTTACCTTTGATTCACGTTTGCCCTGAAGCCTTACAGCAGCCTGCTCCAACGCCCACGCAGCAAGTTGCTCTGGATCGGTCATCCCTTCAGGAATAGATTCAAGGTCATCCTCCGAAGTTTCCTCTTCCTGGTTCCTCTCAGCCCTACCCTTATCATCAAGAGCAGCCTGGGAGACCAAAGTTATCAACAGAAATCGCAACCAAAGAACTACGTTCTCATCAAATACCCTACACTCCTCACCACTAAGGTCCCCGGTATCCCAAGGAGACCCAGAACTTAGGCGAGATAACTTCCCGGAGAAATCTTCAATGGCAAGTTGTCCAATAATTCCACCGATCACCCCGCGCGAAGCCCAATCAAGGACTTGCTGAAACACTGGCTCCAGCAGGAGGTCACAACCGAACTTACGTCCTATCTCAACCGACCTACCGAAACCCCTTAAGCGAGGCCCTTCAGCAAAGAATCTCAGCAGAACCTGGCCAGGACTTGCCTTCGCAATACTCCTGCGCAACCGCCTATTCCAAGGGGTACAACCAGGATCAAAGTTCTCTTCGCTGACAACTGGGACGCTAAACTCACTAAGGTACTTCTCTGGCAGTCCTGGACAAATGGCTCTAGCAACAGCCTGCTGATCCAGCTGATCCACGCAACCCTTCGCAGCAATCTTATCGCGCAGCCATCTACGAACCCCAAGCTCCTGTATCCCACTAAGATCCTCAGACAGCACAAGACCCTTCTTCAGTTTAATCCCTGCGCACTTCCTCTCATACTGTTCCAGAAGACGCAAACCGAGCTCTCTTGGGATCAAGGGACACCCCTTATGAACAGTAACATCAAGCGAACCATCCTTCGGATGCCTCACCTTGCACCCCTTCTTACCCCACGTAACCTTGTAGCCTAGCTCAATCAAATACCCGGCGGGAATAATTACTTGAGACGGTCCTTCTGTCAGCAACGTACCGTAGGCATTGATGTGAAGCTGAGTGACACCGGAAGCTAAATCGACAGTGATGGCCCTAGCATCTCCAAGCTCTGCATCATCAACGACAGGCCTAAGGCCATTGGTAGCTCCGGAATCTATCAGTGCCCACTGCTGATCTGAGGCGGACTGAATGACACTCTGCAGCCAAGCTTGGTTAATTCCACACTCCTTCAAGGATACAGGATCTCCAATCCGAATAGCCTTCAAAGAGACCCCCTTCAAAAGTCTAGTGGCCTCGGCAACCAACTCATCCTTCAAGGAGGCACTCGCAACAGATCCACCGGAAACACCAGTAGATCCTTGATCTGCAGATGCAGTGTCCTCTGACACACCCTTCACCTGGGCACCTGACTTCGCCTTGGCCTTAGCCTTAGGTCTACCCCCGGACTTAGCCTCAGGTGACCCATCGAAATCCTGAGATACTACCTGCCTATGTTCAGGGGGTACTAACGGACAGTCGGGTCTATAGTGGTTAGCCTGACCACAAGCTAAGCACCTGCCCTGTTTCCTAGCAGTAGCCCGGTCATGCTTGAAAGAACACGAATCCCCAAACCTGCAACCCGTGGCGTCTGAGAATTTGAAGCAGAGGGTCTCCCCAGCTCCACCCCCTTTATCCTTTCCAACCCCAGGTTTACCCTTTCCTTTCCCTTTGGGCTTGTCACCACCATCCCCAGCCTGAACCGCTGCAACAGAAGGTGCGGGAGGAGGAGGTGGTACAGGTGGGGCCTTACTAGGGGCAGGTTGAGGCTGATCCCTCCCAGTATTCACAGCTGAGTTCCTAGGTCTCTTTTCTGCACCAGCCTCCGATACCAAAGACGCAGCTTCACATTCCGAAAGGATCAATCTTACAAGCTGGACGATTCCATCAACAGTCGGCAGATAATCCAAAGCAGTCCTATGCCTAAACGCGCTTATCCTAAAGTTGATCATGGGACTTTGCGAAAGCAGAGCACCTGTAGCATTGTCTATTCCCTTAATCAAGAGTGAAGGATCAGGAAGTGCGGCTTGCACCTCCTTGGCTCGCTGCAAGTTCTGAGTCCATCGTCTAAGACTGACTATTGCTTCCTTATGGGTTTTACTCACATCAGGGGAGACCAACTGACTAAGTAGGTGAGCGCGTTCACTTGCACCTCCAGGTTGGTACAAGCATAAAACTCTGAACAACACAGAGGCGCTTGTAAGCCACCTATTTGTAATCAAGTCCTCCTTTATTCCCTGAGGGATAGCAGCCAAGAGCAAAGATACCGCCCTAGATTCCACCCTCTGAAACCTGTACGCATCAAAGTCTGTAGCCACCCCACCCGGATCCAAAGCCAGCCGCCCCAGTGGGTCAGCAACTAACCACTGGTTGTAGTGACGCATAGCCGCGCGCTCGACGCTAGAGAACCACTCCGGGGCCCCAGGACTCATACCATTGAAAATCTGTTTTACTTGGGCCCACCAGTTACCGCAGGTAACCGCAGATACCGAAAGATCAGCCTGCACAAGCTTAGGCAACGAATCCACGTACTTAGCAGGTTCCTCCGGACCACTAGCCCTACCAGCATAAAGCCCTGCCTGACCTGCACCACAACACGAGCCACCAACGGGATCGTACAACCCAGGCTGCAGTACCGGACCTGTCACTCCAATACCCCTGACAGCTGGATCATGAGCACCAGATTGAGGAACTGGTCCCAAACACCCATATCCCCTCCCGGGCAACGGCGGTGGTCTGATGACAGTACCTCCTGGGGATATCGGGTAACCATCCTTATCATAACCTGTCCTAGAACCCTGGGTACCCGACCTAGGAGTGTGATAACCGGAATCCTCTATCAAGCCCGTAATCCCTTGACCCGCAGTAGCAGCCGATGTGAACTGTCTCATAGATTGAGCTCCCCTACCCGCGCCCCACAAAGGACCCTGTTCATCCCCAAGCCCTTGATCTGCCAACGGGAGCAATGGAGGAGGCGGGGGTGGAACATTAAACGACGACGAAGCCGCTACTAAGCCAAGCTGACCATCAAACTCAGACCCTTTCCAAAGACCTTGGCCTGCATGTCCCTTTGACCCTTGCTGCTCTACCAGCCGCCCAGCATCCGGTGACTGCTGCGGAACATAAGACCCACTACCTGCACTAACACCCTTACCGGTAATAGCAATTCCTTCACAGGGACCCTGGAGATCACCAATCGCAAACTGTTGGATGGCCCTAAAGCCGCCCGTCTGTACAGATGCACTAGCTAACCGTCCACCAAAACCTGGCGGAGGAACAAGCGAGGCCGGTGAGCCTACAGGTCCGTCCTGCCCACTCGGAGCAATATTGCGCCAGTTGGACTGCACCTCAACCTGATCCAATCGCTGTCGAAGCATTCGATTCTCACTGATAACTTGCAATAACAGCTCTTCAACCCGGCTTGGTTGCGCATCCGACCCAGGAATCAATTCCCTGGGATCTTCCGGCAATGGCCTATCCCGAGATCCAACACTATGATCCTTCTCCGGAGAGCCCGTCGATAGCCCTGACCTAACAGTCCCAGCCACACCATCAAAGTTGACATCATCCTTACCAGAAGGCTTCAAGGCCTCCTCGGCACTGCCAAGCTTCTGCTCGGCAGACGTCTCTACTGGCTCTGCCGACTGCTCAATCCTGGCCACCCTTGGTGCACTCCGATTCACAGTAGTTGGAAACCCTGGATTTCCAACAATGGAAGCCACTCTGACTCCACCACCAGTCTCAAGTCCGGTTGCCCCAGAATATTCAGGTTCATCCAACCGTCCGGAACGACACGGATCCCCAAGTCCCCTTTCATCAAGATCAAGTCCCACTCGCCTGGCGTCATCGTCTAGCGTAAGGGGGCGTGATCTTTGCAGAGCTATTTCTGCCTGCGCACGTTCTGAATAGAAAGGATTGGTAGTTGGCCACGCCACCCCAGGATCTTGCCCACACCCTTGCTCAAGAGCTCCTGGAGAAGATTCCCCAGCACACGGCATAGACCCCGCTTGGCCCAAGGCTGCATAATCGGGTTCTAGAGGTCCTCCTACTTCAGGATCTCCAGAATTCAACGGACGTCTTTTACGAGTCAACGGGTCCATGGCTCAGCGACCCCACTGGTCACAAAGTCCACACTAGACTTAGCCAACGATAACCCAAAGCCCAGTAAGAAACCGCTACCTACGGCTGATAACCTACGTAAAGATAACCACAATGTTATAGGAACCAGATGCTTATCGGACACCTAAGACTTAAACCGGATCCACAAACGCGCCTTCGACTTTTTCTTGAACGAAAAACAGCCTCGGTATCCAAGAGCTTCCTTGCAGCAGGGGCCATGCTTCACGCAATAGACGCTGAGACGGGACTCCTTAGAACTAAATTCCGGTCTCAGCTTTGCGGCTCAGGCTTGAGGTTCTGTGTTGCGTGGCATGGGCGCCAGCTCTTCAGAAATCGATCAAATAAACTGCTTTACGGTCTCAGGTTTTGGGCTTTAAGATGAAGGTCCTGGGATTTGAGCAGCAAGCAGCAAGGCCTCGCAAGCCCGAAGCTTCGCACACACCCACGAGCCAAAACAGTGTCCTGTCACTGCATGATGGTCCTGATTTGGCCCTGGTTGCAGCAAATTCTTGGGACTGCCGACTACTGCCTCTAAGTCTCAGGGATTTTTTGACATGAGAGACATGGCTAAGCCATCCCGCGACCTCAACCTGTACAAACCTTCGAAAAGCGGTTACAAGAAGCAACACTATGCACTGACTGGCGGAGACGACACCGCCGGCATCTGACTCGACGGTTGTCGACAAATGGCTCATGCGTGCAGTGGACTCCCAGAACAGCGAACTGGTACCCTTTACAGCACGGCAGCTCCAAACAAGCATTGAGGCGCTGCCTACGCCACAAGCTATTCAACTCAAGCCCACACCGCACACACTCTGCCTGCCGGCTGCCTCCACGTGTTTTGAGTCGGAAACTATGTTTAAGAAGCATAGTGGACGCATGCTCAATCAGCTGCACCCTAGTTGGAGGTTTGGGACCGTGGATCTTCGCATCAGCTGGTTTGGGCATGGTTTCTTGCCAGAAGCCGTATCGCAGCATCAACGTTTCTCGAACTTTGCGACACCGGCCATCGACACAAGCGAGCAACGCAACACGACGGTTGAGACACCATGCATGCGCAAGCTGAGCGGCAACGGCGCCCGAAACCCTGTCAGCCTTCTGGTTGGCGACATACTGCTCATCGGCTGCATCCGGGGACTGGTGAGAGCGGATCCAAGTGGCACGACAAGCTGGTCTATCCTGGCATAACAGCTTTATGCGCAACCAAATGCTAGGGTTCGCCAACCGTTCCAAAGTCTCACAACTTTGTCTGCCAACTTTCCTTAACCGGCGTACGCGCATCTGCGAGTCACTGCAGAAATCAATCACACCCTCAGTGTATTGGAAAAGCATCTTCATGGCATACGCGGATAGGCGCGGTGGCTGCAGCTATGCGTGGCGGCTGCACGATAAGCTTCGGCAAGAGGGACAGTCTGCTGTTCACCCGGAAGTGGCCCTCCTAACGTGGCAAGTACCTCATACGGCTCAGTTCGACGAATCGCAACAACGCTCCATGCACACAACCTCAAGTGCGGTTCGTTCGAGTATGGGCCTCCGGACCCATCGGTGCCAAAGAAAAACTCCGACGCATCCAAACAACGATAGCCTTCCCAAAGACCAGTGGCCACACAGCAACTCTGTGCCTCCGTCACGTATGCCTCACACGGCAGCGCAGTAAGAGAGGCCGGCACTAAACCACGCAACCACAAGGACTGCAAGCCTTCATCATCCAACGACAACTCCCATACTTCAGGAATGGGGCCAAAGCGCTCACACGCACGGCAGGGCAACGCCATAGCTTGTGCTTCAAACTGGCATCCGGACCACCGCAAGCCGAACAAACTTCTTCCACACCGTTGTGGCTGGTTGGCAGAGTGCCTTGCAAAGCATGCAACAGCAGGTTGTGATCATGAAGACGATTTTGTTTCAATAATCCTTTCAAGTGTTTGTGAGCGACAGTCAAATCGCAACCACAAGCCAGGTCAATTCCTCCCTGGTGCCTGGCAGCCTCGCGCCAGAGGTTCCGCCCACAACTCCAAGCGAGGCTGTCAACGAGAGTCCTGACAGAAATGGGATCCTCCAACGCAAATTCCCAAGACTGACCGTCTGAATCTATTCAACGGAATAATTCAGGGAAATGCCAGCCAACGTCTTTGAGGACACACATGCAAGCAGTCATCGGCCCTCTTGCATAGGCCCAATGAACACGCCGTTCATGAAGTTTAGCCGCTTGGATCCTCCAAGCCCTGCCAACAAGCTCCATTGCACTGGACCGTGTATGCCGCAACAACTGCAACCAAGCAACGACTTGATGCACAGGCAAAACAAACTGGGGATCAGCCTCCTTGGACACAAACAGTCTGTAAGCCGTCTGGAGACAACCCAACTTTTTCCTGAAGCAAGCTCTTTGCGCCAGCTGCACCCGAAAGGAATGCAGCATCGTTTTGGCCAAATCCGACAGGCTGAGCGGTCACTTGTGCAAAGATTTGCCCGTTCGCTTGTGCAAAGGCGTGCCCGTTCGCTTGTACGCGCGGAGGCGCGTTTTGTGTTGGCAGGGCCAATGAATTCGGACTTCGTTACTTGTAACTTCGCGATGTTGGGGAGGTCTGAAAGTGCACGAAACGTCGGCAGGGCCATGGTTTCCGGCTCTGGGCGTGCATGCTGGAAATCGCGCTTTTTGGTTCCGAAGTTGTTAAAGTGCTGGCAGGGCCACAGGATTCGGCTTCCCCGCGTCGGTCTTTAGCCCCTGTTTTCAAGCATTTGAACCCCCCCTGGGACCAACCAGAACGTACTGCGGCCAACGCGACTTCTCTTGCTCCACGCGCCAAACACGGACGTTCTTAGCCCCCCACCCCACCCCCCCACCCCCCCCGCAAGAACCAACCGGAACGTGAATTGCGAGCCTCCAAGAGTGCGTCTCCCGCGGGAGCGTCAAACACGGACGTTCTCAGCATGCTGGGGCCAACGAGAATTCTTTTGCTGCACGCGACAAAAACACGGACGTTATCAGCCCCCCACCCCACCCGCCCCCCCTGGAACTAACATGAAAAAAAATGGTTCTAAGTCCCCCACGTCAAACACGTCGAACACGGACTTTATTAGCCCCCCCTGGAACCGACAAGAACGTGCTGCTGCCAGCGACACTGCTCTTGCTGCACGCGTCCAACACGAACGGTATTAGCCCCCCACGCCACACCCACCCTCCCCCCCTGGGACCAACAAGAACGTGCTGGTGCCAACGCAACTTCTCTTGCTGCATGCGCCAATTACCAACGTTCTTAGCCCCCCACCGCACCCCCCACCCACCCGCCCGCCCATGGGACCAACCAGAACGTACTGCTGCCAACGCGACTTCTCTTACTCCACGCACCAAACACGGACGATAGCGCCCAGCCCCACTCCCCCACCCCCCCCCGAGAATTAAGCGGAACGTGCGTTTCGAGCCTCCAAGAATACGTTTTCCGTGGAAGCAATGAAACCAAACCTGACGTTCTTGGCCCCGAGCCCCCCCACCCCACCCCAGCCAGGAAGCCAGCCCCAACCCCACCCCCCCACCCCGCCCCCCCAGCCCCACCCCACCCAGGACCAACCAAAACGTGCTTTTCGAGCCACTGAGCGCTCTTGCTGCACGCGTCAAACACAGACGTTATTAGCCCCCACCCCCCCCCCCACCCCCCCACCCGCCCCCAGGACCAACCAGAACGTGCGTCTCGAGCTTGCTCTTGCTGCACGCGTCAAACACGGACGTTATTAGCCCCACCCCCCACCCCACCCCCCCAGCCCCACCCCTTCCAGGACCGACCAAAACGTGCTTTTCCAGCCTCCAAAAGTGCGTTTTCAATGGTTCCACTGAGTGTGCCCTTGCTGCACGCGTCAAACACGGACGTTATTAGCCCCGACCCCACCCCCCCACCCCACCCCACCCACCCCCGCAGGACCGACCAAAACGTGCTTTTCGAGCCTCCAAAAGTGCGTTTTCAACGGTTCCACTGAGAGTGCCCTTGTTGCACGCGTCAAACACGGACGTTATCGGCCCCCGAAGCATGCTCTGAAAACGCTTCTCCGGAAACCAACGAAAACATTCTTTTCGAGACTCCAAAAGTGCATTTTCGATGGTCTGTCAGATGTTTCCTAATACAGCTCAAAACGCACTTTGCGGCCAGCACTTGCCAACTGGGCAAGTGCACTTTCCTATGGTTTTTACAATGGATTCGGCACTTTCGCACGCAAATGCCGTCAATTTCGGCTAACTTGCGAAGTGGACTTTCGTATGGTTTTTACAATGGATTCGACACATTTCCAAGCTTGTTGAAGCCATTTCCGAAAAAGACCGAAGTGCACGTTCCTATGTTTTTTACAATGGATTCGACACCCGTCTTTGCGCAAGCGACTGGGCAAATCTTTGCGCAAGCGACGCGAATTTCTTTGCGTAAGCGACGGTGCTGCCAATCCGACACCTGGTGACCCCAAGTCGCAGTGGGCATGACATTGCCCTTCACCAATTGCTTCCTCTTACCACGCGGAATCACATTTAATCTTGAAGCCCTTTGCAAGCCTTTATTTGTTCTAGCACGCTGCACGCCAACACGTCTGCACCTAGCAAGCGTGGTCAGAACTCCTATATCCTTCAACGCAGTGCAGACTTTGGGGTACTCAACCCCAGTCTTGTGCTGAGCAGCCTGCACAAGTCGCTTCAGAGGGGTAGCAACAGCGACATGGGATGCCTAAAAGCCGGACTTCTTTACTGAAATTTGCAACTCAATGTTAGCAACATGATCGGCAAGATTTTCGTAGAGTGCCACAGCACGCTGCGCAAGTCTTTCAGGGTTGTGGTCAACCAAATCAAAGGACAGATCATCCACCCAAGTATCCGAAGCAACCAACCCCGCCGAAACCTGGAAAGCCTCCATCATATCCCACAAGTACAGCTTGGCCAAACTCACTGAGAGGCTGCAACCGGCCAAAATGCCTTTCAAGGGTTGTATAAACTGGGAATGCATATTTTCAGCCATAAGGACGCGAACGCCGCAGTGCACAGGGACCGCAAGCGCCAGTAAACCCGGCGGATACTTCCTCTTAAGAGCAGCACGCAAAAGTATCTGAATGTTCGTCTGGTCATAACAATGCTTCAGATCAACAAGCACACTCACTTGATACAGCTGCGCATGCGGCAAAATCTCCGCTCTAAGCATTCTCGACATACTGGAACAGAAAACTGTCGAGCCAGCAACTGCCCTGTCCCACGGGCATAAGGGAGCCACCTGTTTCAGCCAAGCTTCCAACAAATGCAATCGACTCTTGATCAACACGCGATACCAGAGGGACGTGAGGGCAATCGGACGTTCGGATTCAGCATTCTTTGGTAGGAGCACATATCCTACCACCATCAAAGGAACCGGCCATTGGAAATCTTGTTGCACTTTGCGGTAAAAGTACGCCCACGCAGATAACGACTCTTTGGGAAGGGCTTTGAGTTCACCAACAGACCACCCATCCAGGCCCCCTTTCTTGGAAGGGTATTGTGTCAGCAGATGCTGCATCTGCGCGGACGAAATGGCCTTCTCTTGGGCAAGCTGACAGCGTCCAAGCTCAGTCAGTTGTTCCCATTCAGGCCACTCCTGATACCTAACACCTTCCTGGGCATCACCCCAAATCTGGACCCAGTACTTCCGTCTCTCTGCCGGCCTGTGCTCGACAACAACGTTTTGAAAGGGTCGCACATATGTTTCCTGCTCTTTCCTCAAGTACGTGTGCATCTGTTTCGGCGTGATCAAACTGTCGGCAAACTTCTGCCTGTAGAAAGCACGTCTCTTCCCATTCAAAAGACCAACGAAGTCCTGCAAGCATTCCATTGTTTTGGCACCATAAAGACAGACAGCCCGCTGAAAACTCAATAGCATGTGTCGCATGTTCTGAACTGCACACCATGCATCAAACTCAGGCCACCAATACTTGGACAGAAGAGCGGCTTGCTCTTCCAGGACTTTGTGAAGCCTCCGCTGGAGTCTCAGCGGTACCGGCCTATGTAGGAGCATCAAGTCTCCAACCAAGCGCCTCAAGCCACACCAATAGTTAAGGTCACTCGAATCCCATTTGTTATGGGCAGGCTTGGCTTCCAGATGCGGTCTGGTCCCATATGCAAGGAACGTACCACGCCCTCTTGCCACAGGTTCAACAGCCACGTCCAACAAGTAGGCCTCGGCCTGTCTTGACCACCTCGCAAACTCTTCAGTGATACTTTGTTGCTCGCTCGTTTTGGCCAAACACCCAAGAATCTGAAAGCTTCCATCGGTGGTTCCAAAATGTTCCCAGGGCCTTCTGGGGCCAAATGCACCAGGGACAGGATCAATGCTGTTGAGGGCAGGCACCATGGCCTGCTGCCATCCACCCGTGAGTGTCACGCGTAGGCCATAGTGCGGCCGAAAAAGCACCATGTGATCAACAACAACTTCAACACAATCCTGCAAACTCTTGCTCGCAATCAAGTAATCCAACTCACTTCCAGTGGCTATGGTTGGCATTTTCACGTCAACGATAACGCCCTGCAATTTGCGAGCAAAGCCGGATTCAATCAAAACCTGTGGGGCCAGGTTGAAATCAGCGGCTATCACCCACGGGCATGTCACGCTGTGCACCGCCGCAAGCAATTCACGCATGAGTTCGTAGTTTTCTTCTTGGTACAAGCCGCCATCTTTGAAGTAGGCCACAAGCAGCAACAGGTCGCACCCTTTCCTCCGGATGAAGATGCTGTTCCATCTCGGGTGCACCCCCTGAAACTCATCAACCGGATTTAAGTGCTTCCGGGCAACCGCAAAGACGCCAGCCCTAGTCCCACCAGCTTCACTAGGTGCAGCTGGTGAGTAGCTACCTTTCCATCCCGACTCAACACACTGCTGTTTCAGAAGGTCGAGATTACTGCCGACTTGGTGGTGCTCAGCAACCAAGAGGCACTGTACGTCTGGTGCCAACAAGAAAGTCTGCGCAGCACTGCTCCAACTCGTTATGTTCGCAAACAAAAGGGTCAGATCTCTGGCGGCCTCACTACAGCTGTTCACTGGATCAGCGAGGTCACCGTTCCGGTCAGTGCCCGCGGCTGTCAAAATGCCACGCGACTGCAGCTGCTCCACAGATCTCCACAGCTGAGTTGTGCTGACATTGCGCCGCGCTGCTAGGTTGTACATGGCACGCCGCCCGCAGCTGCTCCAACAAGGCCAGTGATGGCTCCATCAACAGTTGCATGCACAAGTCCTGTATGTCCTGTCTACAGGCCACACCTAGCAAGCCACGCCCAAACTGCCACGCTAGCGATACCTGCAACCAAAACTTGGAAGGAGAAATCTGGCACCGCATGATGTCCTCAAGATCGGGCCCTTTGCTTCCCAAACCGCAGCCCTGCCAAATCCTCATATGCATCTGGGTCGCAGTTGGCCCGTGGCACCGTCTGAGCCTTCCTTCGCTTGTGCTGCAAGTCAGCGTGGGCACACTTCCGTAGCAAGGACTCAAGCATCTGCTTCTGCTCGTCAGTCTGCAAGGCTCCTTGCAACGCTTTGATGTTTTCCTGCATCTCACTGTCAATGCCCATGTCGCCTTCGTCCTCCATTGGACCTGCTCCATACGGTTCCAGCTGTCTGGTGACAATCTGGTCCGAGTACTGCTTTGCCAACGGGTCCATTTCCACCTGCGCCTGCACCAACTCCTCCTGGAGCTGGTGTAGCTGCCGCTCATGGTTCTGGCCTGGGTAACCCGGTGTTCCCCTTGCAGCTTTCGTTGGCCGAGTGCCCGCAGCACTCCTGCTTGGGTCTTAAAGGCTCGGGCAAGGGCCAAGTCAGGGTCTTGGCAGTCATTTTTGGGCTCCCCCCTGCTGCGGCAGCAGTTGCTGCAAAGGTGCCAACGCCTGCTTAACTTCATCTGCCCTCCGACCAGCCCAACCCCATCTACCATGATCCTGCCATGCTTCTTCCCCGTGGCTCCAATCTGACTGTAGGTGGAGGTCGTGTCTACCGCGCCGCGCTTGCCTATCCCGCTGTCGATGGTTGCCCCTCTGATGCCATCCAAGCCGCTTGCCGCCCATGAAGGGTTGGCCACATTGACAGTACGGATGTGTGGGCAACCGATCAGCGAACAACCAAGAATGACAATGAGAGCAAACCACATAACTGCGGTTCGACATTGCAAGCTCCTACTTTCGAGCGTTCCCGACTTGGGCATCACAGCTCTATAACTTGAGCCAAAATGGCTACGGCCCAAGTCTCAGGGACAAATTGCGCTGTACAGCGTTGAGCGACCCTTCCGTGCGGAGCCTTAAAAGCATCGAGCTAGCTTTCCTGAATCCCAGAAGTGTGCTTCAGGACCCCGAGACTCGCAAGAAGAAGCTGAATGCTGAGCTTCGCGGCTGCTGTAGAGGGTTCGAGATATCAAGTCATCCCACGACCTGCACCGAAAACACGGGTACAAACAGCAGAATAAAGACACCCAAATCCAAGGCCCTAGGCGAAGCATGGCATTTAGGCCCCAACCCGAGGCCCTGGGACCCCGAGAGGCTCGAAAGGGTGAGGTCGCATGGACTTCGACGCTCGCGGCGTCGGTGCACGCTTGAAGGTGCGCGGTTGAGGATCCCGGACTGTGTACTTCGAAGTTTGTAGATTAAAGGCGTCATGTTTAGTTTCCCAGGCTCTGGGGGCACAGGTTCCAGCGTGAAAGGCTATGCGGTAAGATCGGAGATTGAGGCTCAACTACAACCCGCGGAAGAACCTCATTTTCAGGGCCGACATGCTGGCTAGTGCTGTAACTGGAGAGCCCCTGTATGCCTCTGTAGGCAAGACAAAAAAGAAAGTAGGTCGGTAAGTAGGCACACAGATAGATCAGGCTCTATAGCTTACCCCAACCTTTGACTGAGATGACAGACAGATAGGCACCAGACCGATGAGTTAATGATGTTGCTGCTGCTGATGATGCTGCTGATGAAGACCATATAGACATAGATGCTGGTGCGGGTGCTGGGGCAGGTTGTGGCAGTCATGGCTATAGTTGTGATGATGATAGTCGAAGTGATAGTAATCACCATGACACCTGCATCAGTATTCGAGCAATTTCTTTTACCTGCCTGAGGTTGGCCGACGGCCGCCTGGCCATGTTTGCCATCATTGGGATGTTCCTCAAGGACCGAAGATGCTGTGATTGTTGAAGGGTTGGAAGGTTGACAGATATGACACAAGTGAACTTATGTTTCAGGCTTCGTATCACGACACCTTGTGACGAACATAATCCGGTCGTAAAGGTTATTGTTTATGGCGAGGTGCAGTTTACAGTCGGTTTCGCAGGGGATTCTTGGAACAGAAGCAGCCGCTTTCGGAAAGCCTAGTGACTTTGGATCTCAAGGCTCGGTTTTTCATCGACAGTGGGTCCAGTGATCTTCATGAATGTGAGGTCTAGGTGCTCCTTCGCCGGATTTCGCAGACTCTCGAGGACGGCCTTACTGGCTCCGGCTGGGGCGACTGGCCCTTGCCGCTTGGACTTTGGCACTTGTTTACGTCTCGAAGGGCGTCCGAATGTTCTACCTGGCGGAGTTCCTCCGCCGCCCCCGCTGTGCTTGCAGACCAAGGGCAAGTACAGTTCAACGCAGTTCGCACTTGTTTAGTTGGAAGCTTTTGCAGAGTTTCGGCATCATCCCTGCTTTGCCCATGAGATCCCAAGCTCGAGAACTAGTCCGAACCCGCAAAACCGGAAGCGAGAGACTTGGTTGGGACAGAGGTGCACCGGCTCGCCTCCGCGCTCCTTCGAGGCCATGGGAGATAAATCCCGATGGAGCATGCACCCTTAACCCTGAATCATAGGCTTCATAAGCTTCACGGTGCCTCAACTCGAAGACCACTCCACATCCGACACCCAGGACCCCAGAACCTGGTTTGTTGTGGGGTCTCTTATCAAGCTTTGGCGGCCAACCTGCAGGCCACCCAAATCTCATAAGGCTTAAATGCCTTAAATACTGAACCGCACAAGCCCTTGATCCTATAAACCCTAAACGGCAAAGCGCTGACTAAAGCCCTTGAGCCCGAAAGCCCTAAAGCTTAGAACCCTCAACCGCAACAGGAGGAGCTGAGTATCCGGACTCCTGTGGACTTCTGGGCTCCCTGGCCGGCTCTCTTTTCCTGCTTGTTGGATTTTAGGGTGTGTAACATGTAACATGACACATTGTTGGTTCTAAAGGTTCTAGGCAGGGATGAATAGGCGCACTTTAGTAAATCATAGTAGACGGGCCTGTCGCAGCCCCCAAGTCGCGGGCGACCTGGAAGCGGAGACTGTTCAACCACAGCTCCTGAACGGTCATCCCGCCAGAAACCCGAAGACCCAGCTAGGTCTTGCATGCTGATGTCCGGAAATCTCCGAGTGCATGGACATCCGAGGATCCGGTCTTTTGCATGCGCGATGGCGACTCGGCAGGGAGCTATTTCTTCGGGCACAAGAGGAACTCGAGGCACACCCCAACAGCCCCGGTGCGAAAGTTGTTCCAATGCCCTAACCACGATCCTGAGAAACCAGCATGCGAGAAGCATCACCGCCAAACAGCTTTTCTCTGCAAGGAAGCATGGAGACCTTCACGGAGATCAAGCACTGCGGCTGCAAAGGGTTTCTAGAGGTTTTTGGGTTTGGGGCTTCGAGGTTTTGAGTCTAGGGGTTGACGATTTTTGGTTAGTTAGGAGCTTCAATATTGAGTAAGACCAGAGTTGTAGCGTTAAGAAAATGATTCAACACACTATACTCCATCGACTTAAACCATTGCAACATCAAGCCACGCTAGGCACGGGCGCGTCGTGATGAATGCCACGCTCGGCTGCCTGCCTGCAAACGGCTGTTTGGTCAGGGCTTGCTTCAGGTCTAAAGCTTTGGATTTGGGTTTGGGATAGGGTGACCTTTGTCAAAGAACGGTATGTCCGAGGGACCGAGAAGCCCTCCAGCCTAACTTCCCGAGGGTACATCGTTCCGGAGTATTTCAAGCGGTCCGGCGTGGCGCTCGGCATTGTCGGCGTCGGACTTCGGCGCGCAGATTAGGGGTTTGGGTTTTGGTTTGAGGGATTGGAATTTGTTGAAGGGATGCTGGCTGTCATGCGGGCATTTTATCAGGAAAGATATTTCTGGTTTATGGTAAAGCTAAGTGTCTCCGGATGAGAGGTATTGCAGGGGTGCGAGTCATGTGCATCTTGTTTGTTCTTGACTCGAAGAGAAACAGTCCCTGTGAAGGCTTCCTGTCTCCCTCCTTGGGCCTGAAGTTCTCGGACGTTCCAGACGGCCTGGCTGCCATCACCAAGGTGCTGGACTTGGGGCTGCGGGCTTGGGGTTTACTTGGTTTAAATTCACGACATTTGAGGTTCAGGCATTTGGTGCCAAGCTTCAACATTGACGCTTGTCGCACCAGATTGTTTAGACCCCACATCGTAGGATCCTCATTGCACCGAGATTCAAAGACCGCCATATCCGAGATCCGAGGTGCCTGGTGAAGGCTGGGCGCAGATCGTGGCATTCGCGGGCTACTACGAGCTCTTCGCGTACAACTTCATGGGAACCCCAGGTTGGATTGTTTTGTCCCATCGCAGAAGCCAAAGAGAGAGGGCTGGGGCTCTCCCAAGTCTCCCAGGCAGTCCCACGACCTTGTGAGACATGCACGTGCAAAGAAGCTGTAATCTTAAATTTCATAGCTTTCTTCACGAAGCATCACAAAACTAGAGATGAAGGTGACCACCTTTGTGGCTATCTATCTATCTATCTATCTATATGTATGTATGTTGTCTATGTCTATGTCTATGTCTATGTCTATGTCTATGTCTATGTATGTATGTATGCATATATGTATATATACACATTGCATTATATTCTATTCTCTTCTCTTCTCTTCTCTTCTCTTCTCTTCTCTTCTGTTCTATTCTATTCTATGGTATGATATGATATGATATTATATGATGTTATATGATATTATATGATGTTATATGATATTATATGATAATATATGATATTATATGATATTAAATTATATGATATGATATTATATGATATGATATTATATTATGTTATATTTTATTTTATTTTATTTTATGATATTATATTATATCAAATTATATTATATCATATCGTACCATATTTTATCGTATTATATTATATTATATTATAATATATTATATTATATTATGTTATATTATATTATGTTATATTATACTATGTTATATCATATTATGTTATATCATGATATGTTATATTATATTATGTTTTATTATATTTTTTCCTGTATTGTGTTATATTATATTATATTATATTATATTATATTATGTTATATGCAATATTGAATTACCATATTTTATCGTTTATATTATATTATATATAATATACGTCTATTAATATTATGTTATATATTTATCTTATACATGTTATATCATATTATGTTTTATATATTATGTATATCATGATAGTTATATTATTTATGTTTTATTATATGTATGGTTATTCTGTTTTATATATTTTACTAGATATTGTATTATATTATATTCATATTATATTAATATTATCTCATATTTTAGTTTATATTATATTATGTTTATTATATTTTTTCCTGTATTGGATTATATTATATTATATTATATTATATTATATTATTATTATTATATTATATTTATTATATTATAGTGTATAATATTATATTATATTATATTATATCTATATTTTATTTTATGTTATTATATCATATTATAGTATATTATATTATATAATCATATATCTAATAATATTATTATATCATATTGGTTATTATTATTATTTCATATCTATGTTTTATTTATGATATATTATATTATGATATTATTTATATTATATTATATTTATATTATTATATTTTTATATTATATTATTGTTATTATATTATGTTGATTGTAATATATAATGTATTATATTATATTAATAATATATCATATCATAGTATTATATTATATTATAGTATATTATAGTATTCTTATCAAATGTTTTATATATATTTGATATCATGTTATATTATAATATATCATGTTCATTTATTTATATCATGTTATCAATTATATAGTATTTAACCCATATTATATTCATCTCATATATATTATATCATGTCATATATATTATACCATGTCGATATTTCTATATAGTGTCATATTATATCATTTAATCATTGTCATATTATATTATATCATGTCATTGTTATATTATCATATGATATATATTATTTCTCTCTTATGTTTATTTATCTTATATATATTATGTTATCTTATTGTATATTATGTTATCTTATAGTATATATGTATCTTATATTATATTAATTGTAGTCTTATATTATTATGTTATGTTATATCAATTATGTCATGTTATAGTATATATGTTATGCTATTTTATGTTATCGTTATCATAATATATATTTATTATGTTATTTATATTATATTTGCTATTCTTAGTTTATTCTATATATTATGCTATTTTTTACTATATTATGTTATCTTATGTTATATTATAGTATGTTATCTTATATGATGTTATCTTATTTTATATTTTCTTACATTATTTTATCTTTTATTATATTATATTATATTATATCATGTTTTATTATATTATGTTTTATTATATTTTATTTTATTTTCTTATATTATATTACATTATATTTTATTATATTATATCATATTATATTATATTGTATCATAATATATCATACTCTATCATATGATATTATATTATTTCATATTATCTTATATTATATTATATTATATCATATTATATTTTATTATATCATATTATATTTTATTATATCATATTATATTATAGTATATTATATTGTATTATATTATATTATAGTATAGTATATTTCATTATATTATATTGTATTATATTGTATTATATTATATTATATTATAGTGCCAGTAGCCAGACGGGCGTTTTTAGAGCGCAGGGTTGAAGGATGCGGGTTCTTTTAGGGACCCAGCCGTAAACCCTGAATAGCAGCAACTGCCACTAAATTACGGTAACTGTGGTTCAAGCTCCTCACTTTAGATCCACAGGCTTAAGAGCAACAGGTCAACCGTTTATCAGGCAAATCGAAACATCCTGAATCTCAGAGCGCCGGAAGCGTCGCAAATACCGTCGGGTTCCTTCCTTTTTTGTTTGAGATTTGCATTCATGTTCAAAGTTTTGTTTGGGAAACCACAAAACGTGAGACTCTCGTAGTGGGAACGTCGGACAAGTAACAGGATAACAGGAGCATCAGGGATCAACATTGCCATTGTCATTCGTATCATAATCTGACAATAAAAGCCACTCATAGCTGTCGTCATCGCCATCGTTATCTTCTGCGTGAACAAGCAAGAACAGCAACGTCATTATCATCAGAATCATCATAAGCACCACCACCACCACCACCACCACCACCACCAACAACAACAACAACAACAGCAAAAACACCAACGACAATGCCAACGACCTAAACCCCCGAACCCTAAACCCTAAGCCGCAAGCCCCTACAGAACCTTCATAGAACACTTTAGGTTGATGAGTAGAACACATCGCCTGAACCCTAATCCCCAGACTCTACACCCTACGCCCGACGCCCCACACCCAAAGCACAAAACCCTAAGCATTATACGGGAACCCCACAAGGATCCCTGAGCCCAAAACGCCACTTCCGGCTTTGCAGGCTGGCGTGTCCGGACCTTAGGAAGGGCCGTTGCGTCTGACTGACTCATCGATTGACTGACAAAATTAGGCATCAGGGGTTTGGGTTTAGGCTTTGAGCTCTGGGGTTCGGGGTTCTGAGACTTTAGAAGTTCACGCTTGCCTAGTTGTCGAGTTCCCTGGCCAAGGAAAGGCTAACCTCTTTATCATGCTTGGATTACACAAACCCTAAACCCCTGAAGTGCACAGCTATACTGAGAGGGTTTGGGGCTTCAGCTTTTAGGATTGAAGGGGACAGTTACCATGGCCAGCTCCACTCGATCGAACTCCAGGCCTCTGCATCCCATAATTGCTCCAGTCCCAAGCCCGATACCCCACACCCTCAAAGCCCGAAACCCCTAGAACGCCTAAAGCTCAAACATGTTCTGATTCTGAGCCGAAACGGCAACCCTCAAAGCCCTAAATCCTGATCCCTGACAGCTCCAACAGCGCCAAAGAAGCCCCGAAAAGCCGAGAATCGGACTTTGACAGAACCTCGATCAAAACCCTTACAGCCCTGCAGGCGCCAAAACCCTGAAAGTCCCAACAGCCTTCGTCGAAACTTCGTCGAACACACCTACCACAACCTTAGACTGGCTTTGGGTTTAAGGTTTAAGGAAAACGTCCGGGCTCCCTCCTGAAGTGGCGTTTTCGGTTCAGGGCTCCTCGAAGGGTTCCGAGAACAGTATGAAAGAAAGGGCTTAGGGTTTTGAACTGAGGGTTTGGGGTTTCGGGCTTAGGGCTTGGAGTTTAGGGTTCAGGGGATATTTATTTTTTTCTCCAAGCCAGGGGTTCTAAGAACCGTGCTTCACAGGTTCCTAATTATATTTTGTGGGCATGTTTTCCGGGGTCAATGGTTTCGTGTTTCAGGCTTTAGGTTCTGTGCTTTCGGGTTGGGGTCCGCGAGTCTTGATGATCCCCGAACCTGAAACCCATAGTGTTAAGGGTTTGGGGAGTTGGGGGTTTTGTAAGCCCGAAATCCGAAAGCCCCGAACCCTAAACCTGAAGCCCTACAACCTACAGTAAACCTGAAAGCCCTAAACCCTCAATTTTGTCATGTGCCACTGTCCAGGTATAAAGCACAGTACCGCAGCCAAGATGAGATTGCCTGCATGTGGATTTTCGGCAATCCCTCCTTTAAGAGGCGTGACGACAAGCATGCAAGAGTCTCACGCGGAGCTTGGGAGCTTGTGCTCGACCTGCAGCTAGACGTTCTAACTCAGTTTTTGTATTCGCGGACAGAGTTGATTTGCAGGTTGGTTGAGCAAGGTGCAGTGACTTTAAACATGAGCACTACCCGAGAGGATGATGCGAGTCGACTCGTAAAGAGCAGTTCGCATGCTGATGAAATGTGCCAGCTTATCCTTGTCCCTGGAATGCAGTGGCCAGCCTCGTTCCATG
>CAJNDT010000235.1:0-50000 GCA_905221615.1 Symbiodinium sp. CCMP2592
TTCCTTTATCAGAAATCAAATCTCATATCTAAGTATTCATTACCTCGTCAAATATCGATTCGGAAGAATTATCCGCCCGAAAACTAACCTAACATAAATCGATCTCAGCCTAACCCCTAGTAAGAATACCTTCGCTTCATAATAATATTCCAGCGAAATCCGGATCGTCGAGAAATTTACCCATTAAGAAATAGCATAAAACAGACGAAAGTTGCTTTATCGAATTACTGACCGAAAATGCTGATACGCATGAGATAATGAAAGCAATTCTACAGGCAAGCATATTTCTACCTTCAATCGCGTTTGGAGTCGGAGCCGCTGCAGAACCCTAGGACCGTATAGAGCACGCCGCATTTAATAGAGCACTCTACAAAGAACGATCATTGGTATGTAAAGTCTTCCGGAGCCGCCACGGAGGTCTAAGACCTTATATTTCGCGCCGCTTTCCACAGAGCCCTCTAGAGAGAGCGTTCAATCGCATTTAAACTCTTCAACCTTCCAGAGAGAGCGTTCAGTCGCGTATAAAGTCTTCCAGAGCCGCCGCGGAGCTCTAGGACCTTATCGCGCGCCTCATTCCATAGAGCCCTCACGCTTAGACTCCTTCGGAATCGTCGCGGAGCCCTGAAACCTTATCACGCGGGCCGCATCCAACAGAGCCCTCCAAAAAAACCCGCCGCGGAGCTCTGGGACCTTATCGCGCGCGCGGCATCCCACAGAGCTCTCTGGAGTCACATCCCACAAAAGCCCTCTAGAGAGAGGATTCAGTCGCATCTGGAACCTTCCAAAGCCGCCGCGGAGTTGTCGTGTTGTGGTGTGCTATGTTGTTCTCTGTTGTGTTGTCGTGCTGTGGTGTGCTGGGTGCAGGATGGAGTGCGTGGGCGAGGAGTGGAGAGTCACTATTACTAGAGTGTCGGTATCGTGGTTCTCTGTCGTATTGTCGTGTCTTGTGTGCAGGATGATGTGGGTGGGTGAGGAGTGGAGAGTTACTGTCAGTACTGTCATGTGGGCTGAGGAGTGTGGGAGTGTGTGAGTGAATAGGTGAGTGAATGAGTGCGTGACGCGGAGAGCTCGAGTAAATGTAAGAACCCCACACAGTAAGGTGGGGAATTAAAAATTGCCTAGATATCTTTGGCTCCTATATGGGCGAAAGCACACAAGCCGAGCTAAACTTGTAAGTATTGTTTACATACATTTCGCACTTACCGAAAACATACCAGCCGAGATACTCATGAAGTATTACCAACATGCCTTCGGCGCCTACATGACCGAAAGCATACAAACCGAAACCATCGTGTTAAGTATTGCCTACATCCGTTTCGTGCGTACATGACCGAAAGCACACAAGAGCTTCATGACTGCAAGCACACGAGCCGAAATAGTCATGCTGATTATTGCCTGCATGCCTTTCGCACCTAGATGACTGCAAGCTGAAAGCAGAGACGAAGTCTTCGGAAGCTTGCATTGCAAAGTCCTACGGTGACGGCAACCGGCTGACAAGGACAGCCCGAAAACACATTGCCCATAGTGTTGACACACCTATACTGGTGGCGGTGATGATGCAGAGGCCTGATCAGGACGGCTTGTTCCCACACTGCTGCTCTGAAACAAGAGACCCTGTCATAGGAAGCATTCCTACTTCGAGCTGTAGATCTGAAAACCCTCCAAGGGTAGGGTTGAAGCCTGCAGCATTCAGAGAAAAAACGGCGACATGCGATCTGTGTTGCGGCAGGCCGGACCTATGCAACTGCTTGCGACTCATCGGAAATGAGTCCATAACCCAAAGCCCGAAGCTTGGGACACCGTTCTTGGCGCCTACGAGAGTAGAAATGGCACCCCGCTACCAGTGGAAAACCAGGGGTTGCACGGTCTAGGGCTCTGGCGATTAGAGGCACCTCAATAGGCAGGCAAACATGCTATGCAAGATGCCCAAATCACGAGCATTGCCCACAAGCCCTACAATCACCTTGCCTATCCCATAGAGACAAAAACAAAAGCCAGAGGGCAGATCCGCGTATGCATAAAGGGTGGAGTAGTCTCTTAATTATGCAAAGAGGCCGTACAAAGCACGATGCCGACTTCAGTATTCAGGTTTTGTTCAAGGCTTAAGACTTCAATTCTTAGGCTTAGACTTCGATTTGAGGCGTAGAGTATCAGCCGCTCATCTTAGGCAAGCTACTGACATTCTAAATCCTGCATAAGAGGAGCGTGGAGTGCTTGGACTGCTTGCTGGGGATGTTGCGGCAGCAGCAAGCAGGCCGTCCACGCTCAGCAGACCCCCCGATAGCCATTACCTTCAACAGTATCTCATAGGAGCGCATGGCATTCCGTACCCCGAAAAAGTGGCTCTGACGAATACCCATGGCTAGTGTGGTCAAAGGCCTTCTCCAGGGATAACTTGAGAATCTTGCTGTTGCCTACGGAGAGTGGGCGCCTGGAATAATTAAGCCTAACATAAACACGTGTAATGGCACTATGTTCATCCCTCCACGCCCCCACACCAACCACGTTGTCAGCCTTCCAATCACAAAAAAGCTCCCTCGGACACCCCCGATTTTCCCCGGAAGCCGGCGTTTGGGGACGATCGTCGAAAATGCAGAGGGAACTCCTGTGCCTTGGGCCACTGGGAAGAAAGCCCTCCATGTGTACTCCGACCTTTACAGGGGTATTACCGTGGTATCAACAGCAGATAAGGAAGGTCAACCTGCTCAGAAACGCACTGACACAGTTCCCTCATCAGTGTCAGCCAACGCCAGAGCACAGACCGTATGGCACTCCGACGGGTCTCCGTCCAGGCCCAACTGCAAGAAGTGTGGGATGGACTGGCCCTTGGCGAAGTCCGCTGCAGTCCAATTTCTGCCGTTGCGAAGATCCAGTTTAGCACCGAAAGAAATCAGGGCTGCGGCGGCCTCAAATTGAGCCGACTGGATGGCCTGCATCAATGGCGAGATGCCTTGCAAGTGATAGGAATAAAACGTCAGAACGCTGGTCTTGCTGCAAGGACTTCGCAACGGCCAGCAGCCGGCCCAAAGACTTCGCGTCGCGCGGCATGTGGATCTGGAAGTCGATGTCCGCGCGCCTCGGCTAAGGTGTTTCTATGCACTGCACTGGACTTCTGGACTTGGGCAGGCCAACCAGCAACACATGTAGGTTCGACTTTTGAGTACGTCCCAGGGCATGACCTCAAGGGCCTGTGAATATCTTGATTTGCGAAGGCCCTATTCCTTGTTAAAGTTGAGCAATGCCAAAATCACTGTTTGGTGTACAACAGTTGTTTAAAGAAGGTGTAAGCAAAGTTAAACGGATGGTGAGCCAGGGCATCAGAGAAACAGGAATGCCTTGCACAAGTGTTTAAAAGAAGTGGCGAAATCCACACTTTTCCAAGGCATCTCTGGTTTTTGGAGGTGCTGAAGGCTTGGCAGCTCTAATGTACTCTTCTGTTAACATTTGTTACACTGTTTTCCCACTTTCTCCATCGCCGTTTGCACTTGTCCTACATGTTGTTCAGACTGTATTTATACTTTTTAAGGCTTTCTTCCTACCTCCCCGCATTCCATTTACACTTCTCGCTCATTCTAAATTCAGTTGCTGAGTTAAGAGGTCCAAGAGCTCACAAATCTTGCGATCCTGTGTCTGTGAAGGAAACAAATGGACACACTTGCAAGTGCAGTGAGCCTCCGCGATTGGATTTTCTCTCCAAGGCATCAAGTGTGGCATGGTGTCTTGCAAAACGCAGGACTGAGAGGTTCGTACCGTTATGAAAAATGTTGACTATCGTTACCTGTGTTGTACCACCTGGATCCAACATGTACTGATACAATGGCCCAAAATCTTTTGAGAAAAAGTAGAAAAGACAATTGTTCCCTATTCCTTGCGGTTCCATGCAAAAGTACATGGTTATCGTAAAGAGTAAAGAGGTTTGGCAGTTTGGGCCCCCTTTGCACAACTCAGAAGAACGTACCAGCACGATGGTTGTGCATATTATAAGAAAGTGACACAGAAAACACTATTCGTCAGTAACTGTAACTAAATTGATTGTGTAGGTTTGGCTTAGGTAACCCAGGGTCACGAGAAACCCTCGAGAGTTACCTAAACGAGCCGAGCGCCGGGTAGGAGGGTTACCGTCCCCCGTTGAAGGTGTCATGGCTGCACGATATGTTCAAGTGTGTAAAGCTTCAGGTTTAAGGGTTTGAGGGGTTGGATTGCCCCGATGCATAGGCTTAGGCTTCGGTCTAGTCAGCCACCTGGATACTGGCAGTGTGGGCAAAGCTGGAGAGTCAGTGAAGCATGCATTCTAATTGGAGAGCCGCATATGACAAAAACATTTCAGTTCTGGAGGAGTTAAATTTCCAGAATTAACACTAGACCGCAGGCTAGGGAGCGTTCAACTCCTTACTTTGAAGCCTTGAGCTTGAAGTTTTCGTCGTGTTCGTCCACACTACCACTACCTCTTCCACAATATACCAAAACGCAAGTGTCTGCTTCACCCCTCCACTAGCTTTCAGTTCCACCGCCCCTGCACTCCAAGCCCTGATTAAGCTGCCCTAAATGAGATTCCACTACAACCGGTATGGACCCATCTTCTCACAGGCAATGGCGAGCCGCAGGCCGATCAATCGGTGCACCAGCTTGGCTGATCCGCCCCGAAAAGCTGCGGCAAACTGTAGCGCCCGTGAAAGCTCCAGTGGGCCTGGGTCGACCTGTGCCACTAGCGCCTCCAAGGCTTCTGTTGCCGCATGACCTGACTTTCCGAAGCGTCAAATAATTAAGGCCATTCTGGGATGAGCTTCTCTATGTGGTCACGCGCTCTGCAGCCCCCCCCCTTCTTCCCCCCCAAAGGTCAATGGTCCGGTCCCTCTTCCACCTGTGGGGTGGTTGTGGGGTGTTTTTTGGGTTTAGGGCTTACGGTTAGACTTCGAGTCGACAAGGGTTTCGGGAGGATTTGGGGTGAAGGTTCGTCAGGGTTGCCGGTTTGTGTTCTGCTTTAGGCTTGGAGCCTGCATTTTGGTGGGGTTTAGGGTTGCGTGTAAGGTCTTATGCGCAGGTCAAGGTTGATAAAGACAGCAGCACGTGCACCGCTCCATTATAGGGTTGATGGCTTGCGTGTGACCCCTGGCCGCCCCCCAGCACCGCCCCACCATCCAGCAGCAACGGCCCCCCGCCCCTCTCCGCACACAACACCCCCCCCCCTGCCCCTACCAGACCGTACCATTGGGGGGCCCGGGAACGCCAAACGCCTGACCAAACAAAACCCCACTGTTTGGGGTGAAGTCGGGTGAGGCCCTTCTGTTTCTGCGCCTTTGGTCTTTCATTTATATGGATTGGGTACTGCCGCCACTCTGTAACAGTCTGCACCAGGGGTCCCATTAACGGCTCTATATATGTCTACACACACATATATATATATATATATGTGTGTGTGTGTGTGTTTGTTTGTACTCCTTGCACCCAACGACCCGCTGCAGCCAGGTAGGCGGTGTTCCCAATAAGGTTCCGGTGCAGCGGATTGCCACCTGCGTCGCAGAGCAGTCGGATAATCTCCGCATCGTTGGGGAAGGTGGCACACATGAGGGAAGGCAGGAGCCCACCTTCAAGATGTGCCCTTGCTTCGATAAGCAACCGTGCAGCCTGGTAGTGCCTCGCACCCGATGCAATATCCAGTGCCGACATCCAGGGTGGGTTGCCCATGGCAGGCACGCCAGTTCACATTGGCACGCTGCTCCAGCATGCCCTTCAGAACTTCCACGTTCCCGCCCAGTGCCGCATAGTGCAGTGGCCGCCACCCCGCGCTGTCGACCTCTCCAATTCTCCTGAAGCCGTTTTGATGGAGGAACTCCGCCACTGCGGTACCCGCTCGGCTGTCGCAGCTGGGAAGGAAGCCGCCCACAGACTCGACCTGAAGCTCACGCAGGTAGACGCCGTTTAGATTGAAGTAGCGCCGGAATCCAGGCAGGTCGCCAGATCGCAGCGACTGCTGCAGTTTTGTGGACAATCATCTGCCGCATCACAGGGCCTAATTTCTTCTTATCCTCCTGGACTGTGAAATTGCCCTCCCCGACCATTCCAGCCGGAAAGGAATTAAGCGTGCCAACAACTTCCATGAAGGTACTGCTCTGGATCAGAATCCAGGTACTTTCTTGCGACAGCTCACGACCGATTCTTTCCACGCGACACCAACCCCTTCGGCTCCACGTGAGCGGCGAGAGCACCTTGTTCTCTTCAAAGCAATCGATCACTGGGCACAGGGCCAGAAAAAAATGGCAGTTGGTGACATAGGCGGGGATGCTATTGATGGCATGGGCCTGCTTGCTACCATCCTCGTCATCTGCACCGAAACCGTGCCGGCGCTCCAGCTGTGGGCACGAAAAATAATCGTACCAAAAGAATAGTGCCTGCGCCTGAGAACGGGATGTCCCATGATAAAGAATGCAAAAAAGCAACAAAAACGTGTATTTGGTTGGCCTAGTCCCTTCATCACCCCTCTTCGACCCCTTCAGTTTCTGTTTTTTGTTCCATCCGCGCCTGGAACTCCTGCATGCGGAGCGGTTTGGCCGTTCGCACTAGGGATTCGGTGGTGATGTCCACTGAAATGGACCCTTCGCTGCTCAGCAGCCTCTTGACAACCTGGGCAGTCCAGGAGCACGCAGAGCTGCTGAAGATTTAGCAACTTTTTTTTCGCAAGAATAATACTAGCTACTACAGCTGGTAGGGTAACTCTTCCTACTCTTTCTGCGGTAAGCGCGCATGCATCGTGGCACTGGACTCCCTGCGATCAAGCGGCATCTTGCAAGACCTTCATCTGCTTGAAGTCCGGATCTGGATGGTGCGTGGCAACCCACTGGTGCGAAACAAAAGCTGCCTTGCCCATGCTGTGACTGAAGATGCACAGCTCGCCCCGCGCCTTCAGAGCATGGGGCGCGCAGGTAACAATTGCAAGTCACAAAAGACAATGAAGTGGACAGTGAAATGGAGACTAGTAGCAGCGGTACTGGATTTAGAAGGAGTGGAAAAAACAAAACTACCGGCAGAAGACTGAGGTGTGCGCTGCGGTAGTGTCCGAAACCAACACGTGGGGCATCTTGGTGCTCTGAGGGCATCCCTTCACCCCGTGAAATCAAGCAAAGCACTTGGGGCGGGAGCAATGGCTTTCTAAGAAGGTCCCAACAGATTTGAACATCCCAATGCTGCGTGCTCGACGTGGCTCTCCGTCAAACTGCAATCCCCCCACGGACCTTGACCTTACGTCCTGTGCGCAATCCGTCCTACCTGGACCAAATCATTTCCACAGTTGGACATAGTCAAATCCCAATACAATATACCACTTTGATGCCTACAATGGCCCGATCTCGTCTTTTGGCTGCTTGAGGAGGCTACAGGGTTGAAAGATTGCCACCTTGCAACGTTCAAGGAGGACGGGCGTAGTATTTTAGCAGTTAGGTTCTACGGGATTCGCGAGGCAGAATTTGAACAGCCAAATGGATACGGGAATCGATGCCTTGACAGAGTAATGGACAATAAGCCTAACAACCAGTAATCAGAAACCATTGTGCCGTCCGGGCACCCGTTTTGAACCCATTTACACGACGGTCCTTCATGTTCCATTTCATGTCACTCTCTTGTTGTCCATTGTATACTGCAGTGTCACCCATGCCGCCAGAATTACATCCAAAAGGCAACTCTGTCGCATTCTGCTTACACTGCAACCTCTGCTATACCCGTAAATCAGCACTAACCATTCACACCACTGCTTGCTTTGGCCTTCAACTTCTCGTGCGGCTCGACGCTTGTCATCTGGAGGAGCACGTTTGTGGTCACGGTATACATGGGGAAGAGCATTGGAGGAGCCTCAACAGGCTGCTTGGTGCTTGGCATAGCATATGCATAGCTGATATGACATGCATTTGATTACTGCTGTGTTCTCCCCTGCACGAATTTGCTCAAACGGCTTGCATGCTGCCCATTGCTGCCCTGCAAGCCGTCGATCGCACCTTTCCCAGAAGAGCCTCACGCAGAGACTTCCTTGAAAATCGTACGTGTCGACTCTGTCGCCTACCGCTTCTGCCGCGAAGGCTACGGCTCTGGCAGCTCCTTTCTCCCCATCGTGCAGCGATGTTCCACCGTCCCCACCAAAGCAAACACGCAAAAGCCAAGAAAACTGGAAATTCTGTGGCTTTGGAATGCCACGCCCCCAATGCACCTCCTGACCTCTTCCCAATTGCAGACAATGCAAACATGTTCGCATGTCTGGGGGTGCGCAACATTCCAGAAAGACTGATCTTATATGGATTTAGAGCTACCGTAACCCCTAGTACAGTGCTGTCGGACGAACCCTTCCAAACGCCAAAAACCATGATGATCCATGATGTGTGGGCTTCGGAATAACGAATATGCGAAGACACTGGCATCAGCTACGCAACCCCAAGGAAGTCGTCCTACCACTACCACCACTACGAGGACGACTACCACTACTCCTCCGCCTGCCGCCACCCACCGCTACTTCTTCTGGTGTTGATGCCCAGCAGCTTCTGCTTCATGTGGCAGGGATTGTGCATAGAGCTCCAAGGGTGTGGGAGACGTGCGGGAGCCACAGCAGGCCATGAGCTCGAATCGCAATAGCTCGCGCTGGTAAGCACAAACCTGAAACCAAACTCCTACGAGTGAGACCTGGAGAACTGTATCATCAGCCCAGACAGCAGCGGTTCGGCTTGCAGGCTTGTGTTTGAGGTCTACATACCATGAACTGCTTCTGGGGGGAGGGTACGTTTGAAGGGCTTCTGGGATTCACATAAGGGTCAAGGTTTACGACATCGTAGCTACCGCTGCCAGAACGACAGGCTCAAGTCTTGCTGTTGCAGTCCTCGCCAATCGGGCTTCCCTAATGGTGCTTTATCAAAGACCTCACGACCTGAATGCGCCTGAAAGTTTCCCTCTGCCCCCCGCTTGGAACATGTTCACAGGAAATCCTTCAACCATGACTGTGCAGGGCTGCAAGCTGGCGCCTGGCAACGGTAAAGACTCGAACCGAAGTGGAAGGGGCAGGGCATCTGTCCGACCTCGCTAGTCGCTGAAGACCGACACAGAGGCCGCCGCTGGTCCGACTAGCCTTGGGAACAAATTTGACATCTCTGCCAGGAATTACAGCAGAAGGACCTCGCACCGACTTGACGTGATGTCACGTTGAAGATCAGATTCTCGCAGCTTTTGATCGCAAGCTGCTAATGCACAACGGTACAAAGCTATCTTGCCGGAAATCATCACTGCCGCATCTTGCGAGGCATTCTTCACCGAACCTCCAAGCAAGATTATAGAAGGAGTACATGTGATTCCAACTTTCAACTCTCATAACTAAAATATGGTTTCTTTTCTTTGTTTTCGTTCATCTAATCAGTATTTCTGTTCATTTTCAAGTACAGAAGACCCATGATTTTGTTAAAGGTATGCTCTTAAGATATTATGTTACACAGGTTTCCTTCAAAATGAAACCTATCATAATCAAATTCGAAATTCCACCGAGAAATATTCACTATCTTTGGAAGAAGGTCGACTAATATCCAAAAGTCTTTCCATATCTTTCTAAGAAACTGTACATGATATGATTGAGAATGAGTATAAACAAACGGCGATATCGAAATGGAAATTTCCCTTTCTATCTTTAAAAAATAAACGTTTAGCTTTTGTTATGATATGTGTATGAATATGACATTGAAAAGAAAGACTCAGAAAAAAGGCATTAATAAACCAGAATCCGACATGTCAAGATTAAGCCTGAAGGTGCGAGATCGTAATGCAATCCCGAATGTCTCAAAGGGATGGAGGAACTTGTGGCGGGATGCAGGTTTTGAACTATTGTTCGGCTGGACTGTGCAGTGCTCCGCAAGTGTTCTGCGAGCTGCTCTATTATGTACAAACACAGCCACCAACCGTTCCCGCAGCTTGCATCTCACAATTTGATGCTGATGATGTTCTTTGCGATGACAATGCCTTTGTGCTGTTCCCCGGCCTGACACAACAAAAGAGGACAAGCTGGCTCACCGATGCAACAAGCCGCAAGAGAAAGCTCAGTTCAGCTTGGTTATGAGTTATGAGGTTTGGCGCGACCTTCAAGAGGCTCTGCTTGAAGAGCAGGTCCACGGCGGCTTGCTTAACCTGCCCCAAAGCCAAAAAGCACACTGGCAGAAGCACGACAGGCCGCGCCTCCTTATCCGAAACATTTTTCTCCACATCGATGCTGCCAACAGCCTGGTACCGAAGCGAGCGCATCACAACCGATTTCCGCGCAAGAACTCTTTGCGGCCATGATGGTGAAGAACATGCAAGCCAAGGTTGCAGTTCTGCCTTCGTATTCATGCCACGGACAACGCTGACCAGGTAAGTCTTGTTGCTGGTCTGCGACCAGGGCCAAGGAAAACGGCGAACATGACGGCCAAGGCACAGTTTCTGCTCCGTCAGGTACCTTGACCAGTGCCTTCGAGCCCTTCGTCGACTTCTTCTCCTGCAGCTTCACACACCAATAAAACCTTTCCGGGGTGTCCTGGTATTCAATGAAAACTGACAGCCTCAATACTGGAGCGAATCCAGCCATTCAGCTCCACTGCAGCTTCATGCGTCACCACGCTGTACCCCTGATTCGAAGATCGCAGCTCGGATCCGACAAGCCAAACAACATGCACTCACCTTGGCCGCCCATGCTTTGGCTCCTTCTGAACGATCTGGCGATGGAGGCCTGACTCCGAGTGGACCAGGATGCTGGAGACCCGGGCTGGCCCCGACACGACGTTGAATCCGAGCACCGTGGCCTTTCAGCTTCGAGCTCCGTTGGGCGATCTCTTTCGCGAGTCCTTCCGGCTGTCCAAGTGTCCCAACTCGAAGAGCTGAAATCGAGCTGCCTCTGCTGTCTTTCCGCCACAGGCAACATGGATGCCGCGAAACTTTCCTTCGATGCGAAATTGGAAGCGTGTGGACACACAACACGCAGGTCCGCACACACTCATAGTCAAGGTTCGGATCCCCACGAGTAGCGAACAAGCCGGAATTGCACAGCCTCTTCTGCCAATATGTTGCATTTTTCGCCGGTTTAGCCAAGTGCGCACCTGGCCAATCTCGAGGATTGGTTTGGCTTCGCCAGAGCCATCCTGACAGAAAGAAGCAACTTCGGCTGCAGTTTCTGATTCATCGACAACACTAGCAACTCTAGACTCCAGTCTATACAGTGGCCAAGTTGCCTCCGCCGGCATCAAGAACTTCTCTGGCAGGTCCTTCAGAGGTATCCTGGCATCCTGTCGACAAAAAACAGTGACAAAAACAACAACACGCAACACAGTGCCAAGCAGAGACATGGAACGGACAAGAAGGGTGAGAGAAAAAGAGACAGGGAGCCACTACAACGAGAGGCTCGGATTGTTTTTCGAAAGGGGGAGAACGGAGTGTGATTCATAGAAACAGAGTTCCCCGAACCCTCCGCAACAAAGGCCGTAGGCCGTACTTAGCCCAAACGAGACAGCGGCAGAACTGAGGAGAACGCATCTCACGCTCGACGCTCGGAGGTAGCCACGAACCCGATTCAGCGAGAGGCACTCGGTGACGCAACATCTGCAACTTTGGAGCTCCTGCCCATCTATAACGCTGACATAGACCGCATTGGGCTGCACTGCAGAAACGAAGCCGATGATCCATTTCGCAGGATTGTAGCTCTCCCGCCTCTGAACAACAAACGGATACAAAACAAAAAACAAGTTTGCGTGCTGGCTAAACCGGACAGGGGCGTCATGCTTAAGCTTGCGGCAGCTGCTCAATCTTTTCCTCCATGTTCCGACGTCTTGCTTCCAACTCCTGCAGCATCTTACACGCCAGTCGGTTGCGTTGAGAGAATTGAGGTCCCGTTTTTGCTGTCCACTTCGGGACACCAATGTCACCGCCTATGTTGGGCGGTCCCTCGTCTTCCGAAGCTCCCATTTGCTAGACCAACAGCAAAGAGACTGGCTGACTGGCACATCACATCCGAAACACCGACATCTATGGCTTTCTATAAGCAAATCTCAACTTGTGCAACAAAAAGCTCGTTGCAAATCAACCGATGCGAAGAACACACAGATTCGAGCAACAATAGGTGGGAACTCCTGCTGGCATCTAAGGCTAACAGACGTGCGCGCACACACACACACACACACACGCACGCACACATACATACTTGCTCATCTACTCACTTGGTTACCCACGCACTGACTTACTTACTATCTTCTCTTTGCTGACTTACTTACTCTTCTGTATACACAAGATCACAGATGTACAAGCTTTTCTCTAGCGCCCGGACTCGACGTAGGCAGGACTTGGCGACCATCCGTACGAATGCAGCTCGACAGAGGCCTAA
The DNA here is from genome assembly GCA_905221615.1 of Symbiodinium sp. CCMP2592. Lineage (NCBI taxonomy): Eukaryota > Dinophyceae > Suessiales > Symbiodiniaceae > Symbiodinium > Symbiodinium sp. CCMP2592. The sequence goes on from CAJNDT010000235.1 coordinate 12,365, forward strand.
CTAGCTTCCCTAGTTCCGGGTAGGCCTTAGTTGACTCAGGCAAAGCAAAAGCAACTAACCATCTTACATATCACAGCGCGCATCTAGTGTATGTACAACGCATGGCAGATTCGGTACGCTCTTACAGAGCGATTCACGGCTGATCTGCACGGTTCGCTAGGTAACAACTGTCAACAACAAGGGACGTGCCGGCTTCTTGATGCTGTGCACACTGTAACGGAGGTTAACCCCGCGCAGCTGCAGACACAATTCCTCATGGAAAGGTCAATGCTGTCTTAAGTGCCGGGTCGAAAAAATGCTGTGTTGAGACATGAGAGTTCCCAAGAAGAAGACGACTCCAGGAAAGCAGTTGGGCTCCACTCAGGCAGGAATCAAACGCCTCAACACCAGCCTTCCGCGTACCACACAAGACGAAAATTCGTGTTACAGCTATGCTGGCTATGCTGCGTAGTCGCATTTTTCAGAATTGAGGACTGCACGAGCGCGTTTCTCTCCTGAAGCTTCGGTTCGGAGATGACCTGCTGCCTGGCTTACACCACTCCCCCACGGGCCTTGCATCTCAGCGCCTCTTCGTTTGGTGTTAGCATGGAAACACGGCCGGCACCGATTTCCCGAACACGTAGGCGTCCGCCTTTGGACGATTGAGTGACCTGGACAGGATCTCCCGACGTGCTTGACAAGCACTGCACTTCATGGCCATTGCCCAACCCTTGTTGAGACATAGTGACTGAGGTGCACACGATGCTTCTAACACCGTTGGTTGAAGCATCGGCATGAGGCGTGATGTGCTCCACAGGCAAAAAAGCTTCTTGACCGCCTTTCATCCGGCTGATCTCAGATGTCATTGAGCCGCACAAGCGACTGCATCGAACGATTCGATAGAATGCGGCCTTGAAGCCGCAGGAAGCACCCCTGCGGTCGGAAGCGCGTGGGCTTGGCAAGGAAGAAGTTGCCGTCCTGCGCCAGCAGCATCATGTTGCACTGGGGTGGCTTGGATGTCGGCAGATTTAGCGACTTCCTGCTCCAGCTTGATGTCAAGCTCGAGCCTGCCACTCAGCCATTCTGAAGTTTGACATCAGGGACTGTCATGCTCAATGCTCACACCTGTGCCATGATGCGGTCGTACTGTCCGCCCGTTCTAAGTACCGTACAATTCTTCCTCCAACGAGGTGTCTGGCACTGAGGAGGTGCGCCCTGGGCATCTGGATCCAACCAACCAGGGTCTGCCTGCGCTGCTTTTCCGCGCCTCCAGCTTGCCATCGACGTCCTGTTTTGGCAGGAGCTTGCGCTGTTGGCTGGATCTGGCGGCCCGGAGGTGGACCACCAGCGAAATAGATACAGCCATCACTTGCGGCCTGCACAGAAAAGGACTGTAGATGTTGTGAAACATGCTGAGAAGTCTCGCTGACAGCACACCTGTGGATGGCCAGCTCCCCAGCCCCAGTCTTCAGCTTTGGGTGGCAGCTTAGAGGCTGCATTACTGCGCTCTCTTTTCCCTGTCGTGACCATCTCCTTCTGCTCGTCCGCCGCATGACCCACTGCGGCAATGGCAGGCTTCGCAGGTTCCACGACGTCAACAAGCATGCCAGCTTCGACAAGGCCGTCATCTTCGGCCTGCATGACATGCTGAGGCTACGATGGTAGTGCCGGGGCTGCGCCGGGGCTGTTGGGTGAAGACAATCGCGGCACCAAATTTCGGAAATAGCTATCCGTGTCGCAAGCTGGAGCGTGTTTTCCCAGGCAGCTACAGATGTCGAATGCTTTGTTCGCGGCCCTGGGTTTTGCCGTTAGCTTATGGAGCAATGGAGCTCTTACCGATGAGGTCTCAGCTTGGTGGTTCTTCCGGCCGTTTCCGTTGTTAGCAGAAGCTTTGCAAGTGTCTGCTGGTCTGCTGCGGAGCAGGGACAAACACCATGATCGACAGGCTACTGCCTCACGACATCTGCCTCATTTTGAGGGCTAGGCTTCATTGCGCTCCGTCGAGTCTAGAATGGGGGCGCGATCTATGGTGCATACTTGACGTCCTTTCTTTACTAGCTTGCTTGCAATGTCAGTGCCGAAGCAATCTTCCGGACTCCATGCAGGAGGCATGACGCAAAGACCCTGGCGCGAAGCGCTGCCGATCGGGACGCAAACGGACTCGTTGTGCTGCGAAAGAGAGAACAAGTAGGTAGCAGCTTCCGTGACAGAAGTATGGTGGATGGATGATATTTGCATCGTCCAGATGCTGCCTGATGACGTAGCAGTAGCAGCTGCAGCAACAGCAGCAGGAGCCGGAGCAGGAGCAGTAGCAGCGGCAGCGGCAGTAGTAGCAGTTGTAATACTGGCAGTGGTAGCAGCAGTAGGAATAGGAACAGGCATAGGACTACGAGTAGCAATAGTACTTAATCATTTCAATAGTAATAGATTTAGTTTTGAGATGCTTGTATATATGGGAATCTCAACCGCGTCAACAATGGTAGAAGCGCTGCGCAGTGATGAGCATTGAGAATCGGGAACGAGCATGGGTACATGCAATGTCTTTCTGTCTATGAGCCCATGACCGGTGCAACCTCTTCCGCTCGTTGGGGTTGAGCTGCGCGAGTCCGATGCGTCTGATTCTGCGCGTCTGACAGCTTGCTTACCAATCCCTGCCTTCTTTGCCCTGGATCTCCATACCTGACGCTTGGCCTTCTGTAACTTTTGTGGCTGCGCATGTTGGGAATCTGGGAGCGCTTCCAGATTTCGTCTCTCACCTTGAGGCAGGGAACCAGTGCTCTTGGTCTTCGTGCGTTGGACCGTGAAAACAACTGAGTTGAGCACCTGCTTCGTCCCTTTGAGAGGCTTGCAAGGTGCTGCTGTCCAAATCCGCGCCATCGACCTCGGCGACCGCTGGACGGTTGTTTCAGGACTCGTGCTGCTGCTCGGCATATCTTGCAATGCCCGTGGTGAGGAAACTGTCACTGCAGGCTGATGCTGATGCAAGCATGCGCACTCAATCGAATTGGTCGAGCCTAAGCCGAATGAAATAGAACCATAGAACCAGGGCGAGCGAGTGACACAGGTTGCATGCACTCCCTCAGTTTTCTGGCATCCCTCCCTTGCCACGAGTCTTCACATCAAAGCTGCCCAAACCCGCGACAGATCCACCAGTCTGCTTAAATGATGCTTTGCCACTGAGCACTTAGACAAGTCGTGTTTGCTGAGCTGGTGGAAGGGGGATGGGATAGTAAAACCCTGAGCTGATCTCTAGGACCGGGTGCTAAATCAACTCCGAAAGACACATCCAATTCTCTTGGGGCTCTGCTGAAACTACCGCGGATGGCTGCTGTCCGTCGCTGAGAAACCTCAGGATGTAAGGGCTTCTAGCAGATTCTAGCAAAGTGAAGCCCTTGAGCTTGATGAGCTAACTCAAGAGTTCCAAGATCCTGGCTCTTCCGCGGGTCCATCCTTTTGCACAGTTCTGGTTGCCGGTGGTTCGTCTGACTCGTCCCCGTTGCTTTCGATGATATTGCTTCCAACTCCAGGTGAAGCGGGCTCCTCTTCCAATTCTTCCTTCACGAACGGTCTAAGTCTAAGTTCCGTATGGTCACCTTCATGCAGGGTTTCCGTAGCGACATCCTCGCAATCTGCCTTGCTGTACTGTTCCACATGCTCCTCTGCCTCGGGCTCTCTCAAGTCATTCGAAACTCTGTCGAAAATTGCATTCTGGCTGGCTTCCTCTTTAGGCCCTGCCAGGATAGGCTGGCTGTCACTTGGAACAGCATGAGCATCCGTCTGCTCGTGTCTGTCGATCTTGTTCAGCTGCCCAGCATCGTCACCGATGGAAGCATCGGCTGGAATGAACCTGCTACAGTGGGTTCCGACGGGCATCTGAGTAGCAGGGCAGTGGTGCCCTTCTTAGCACCTGCCTCGGCTCGAGAACTTCGGGTCTTCTCTGCTCTGGCTCCGGCTCGGTCTGACCCGTCCGGGAAAGTCCGCTTCGTAGAAGAATCCTCCAGATGCCTCCGGCAGCACGGCATCAAAGTCACGAGCCGCTGGCCCTAACTGTTGGACTGACAGGGGCAGCTGCTCGTGGGCCTTTCTGTGCTCTGTCCCAGTACAGGAGAAAGAGAACGGGTACAAGTCCGCCAAGGACCAGAAGCACCTTCACTGTGCGACTTGTCGATCAAGTCTCAGCCAGCAGACCACGAGCGCGAAGCACACACAATCAGGGCCAAAATCACGATGAGCTGTTGCTGCCCCCGCCTTCCATCCAACGATGGACCCGTCTTCAGTCCTCCATTCCAACCAGACCTGCTTAGCGAGACGTGGTAAGAGGGCAAGGCCGAAAAGTGCTCTGTCACGTCCCACCTCCACTTGCTCTGCCGATACCTGCCGGGTAGCACGTCAACAGCCAATGTGCAGGAAGCCTGAGAGTTTTGCTGTTACCAACCAAACTAGCCTTGCCTCTGGCAAGCCCATACGATGTCGAAGCTCCGCGGCAACAGGCAGAATATCCCGTGACGTGCCCTGGCGAATGTGGAGCGGTAGCCGGTATCATGATCGACAGAAGCGCAGCAACGTCCCATGGCACTCTCAGCAACCCGAAAACAAAGCCTCTGGCTCGCCAGCCAGCGGTTGCCGTTAGTATGATTTCAGATTTGTGGAAAACTAGAATCACAGACACATACAAATCAAGACGGCCAAAATTCACGAACCCGGCCTGACAGCATGCGTTTAGGCGTCAAGATATCCCCCCGGACTTGATGCACAAGCGAGACAGCCTGGCAAGCACATGCACTGCAGCAGTCAATGCCTTCTTGGCTTCCATCAACTGCCCCTGCCATCATCAACAAATGCTTTCGAACACGTTTTCCTGCATTCCCCGAGGGCCTTCTGCATGAGCTGAACCGCCACATGGAACACCTGCATGCCCTCGCCGCCGCTGCCTATCCAGACGAGCTGCATGAGAGGTGACCAACATGATGTCACTGTTTGTACCCGGACAGTTTTCGCAAAACCAAGCTGGCCTTGCGCATGTTGGCCATGCTCTGGCGCCCTCTGGTTCACTTGCCAATTTGTATTTGGCCCATTGAGTGGCAGCCCTGCAGAAGCGTGACCATAAGATCCATAGGCCACGTTTTGTGGCCAGTCCTTCGTGTTGGGTGTTGACCTGGTGGGATCCACCATTTGCGCAAAGACCGGTTGCTGAAAGGGCTCACCAGCCAATGGTCTTGCAAAGCCTCGCGCAAGCGGCGAGCCGAAAGCGGAACATCCCACTGCCCGACTGCGGCCTTGGCTTGAATCGACAGAACCAGGCTGCCTGGAGTCGGATCATGAAATGTCTTTTCACCGTGCTCTGCAGTTGTCCATACGCCTGCCCAAGGTAGTCAGCAGTCCGGGCGCAGAAACGCCTTTCGACGGGGAACTGCCACGTTATAATTCATGATGCATCACGCAAGCCATCGCAGTCTCCACGAAGTTGGAAGCTGAGGCTTCATCCAGGAATTTGGCCGAAGGCCCCGGTTGCCCCGACATTGCCCGGTGCAAACCTTTGCCCGTTGCCGAAGGGGCTCTGCCTTAGGTGCTGGCGGTCAAAGACAACAGAAAACCGACGATGTGAAACTTGGGCTGCAACGCAGCAGTGGGCCAGGCCACCGCAAGCAAAGCTAGTGTCAATTTCATCTTTTCATCCAGGGCATGCCTTTGCAAGCCTGGAGTGTCTGAGGCTCACAGCAGCCAGCGCGACAAGCTCAGTTCAGCTCCACATGCCGCAGTGGCCAAGATTGGTTAAGTGGAACGTGCTCTGATGTGCTGTGCCGTGGAGAGGCAAGCGATGAGCCGACTTTTTCCACCACTCTGTTGCTGGGCAGCCGCGCGCTTTTTGGAGCGGCCGCGTCTCGCGGTGTCTTTTGGTGAGACGTTGTCCTGACTCGATGCGAGGCGCTTGCAGGCCTGGCGCAAGGGCTCCACTGGCGGGGCCGAAGCAGCTCTTCTCGAGAAGGAGCCAATCTTGCAGAGCCTCAGCGCCCGCCTCGTTTCTTCCGATGGCGCAGTTGTATGCGGTACGCCTGTCTTTCTGTCGATGTAGATGTCGAAAACCTCGTCCGAGCTGCACCACATATGCTCACACCTAATGCAACAAGATCTGTGGCAGCCTCGTGGTCTCTGGTATGTGCTTCATCATCAGAATTGTCTTCCACTACTTTGTGCTCCTGACGTAGAGGTGGCGACCGGTACATGAGCTGCTTGCCGGCCTCAGCAATGGCATGCAAAAGGACGGTTTGTCTTTGAAGCCAGCGCTAGCTCACAGCACCAAAGGAGTCTCAGAATCAAGCCTTCTTGAAGATTGGCTTCTGCGCGCGTTGCAGCGATTGCTTCAATCGGAACTCTTGCTTTTCCGGTTGTTCCTTCAGTCGGCTCTCGCGCACCTTGGCTTCTCGCAGCAACAGCACCACCACCAAGTGCAAACAGTTTGGACAAAGAGGCTGAGTTGAGCTAAGCCTAAAGCTCGCTCACGCCGATCGCTCTCTTTGATCTTCTCCAGTCGCATTACCAGCTCTTCATCCTTCATCGCAAGCTCATGATCAATTGCACTGATGGTCACACAATGCAATCACCTGACAAGGGCACATGCGACAGCGGAGTCCTGCTGATAAGCCTCGTCAAGACCTTGAATTAACTCCTCAATCCGCGATTCGATGGCCCCAAGCATCTGCAGCGTATCTGACTGCTGCTGGTCTCTTGCCAGATTGCACCGAGCGTACACCTCATGCACCTACCAGGCACGGTGCGCACAACGTGAGATGCAAAAAGCATGCCAGCTGCCCACCACGACTGACTGCGGCAGTTGCCTTCTTTGCCAAGCTACTCAATTTCTTGTCCTGGACAGAAGCTGGTGGGCGTGAGGAAAACAGCAGCAACAGAAACCCTAGATTGGATTGTTCCAGAAATTCCGAAGCCGTGCAACTTGAAAGGCTCCTGTGTTGCGGTGCTCGCTTTCTCCGCATGGCGTTGCTTTATCTCTTCACCCCTGCGCTGCTCCTCGCAGCAATGCGCTGGCTCGTTTCTCGTCAAGACATAAACCCTTGAACATGTTGTACACCGGTGTCGGGCCTGCTTGATACTTTGATCCAACTGCTTTATTTGATCCTTCAGCTGCTGCACCTGCAAGCTTCATCCAGGAAGGCACCGCAAATCCTCATGCTGGAGTGCTCCAACATCGAGAAAAATCAACTTGTGAACTAGCGCGGGCCAGCAATGAATGGATTTTCCCATCGGAAGGCAGCGACTGCTGCAGAGTGCATGATTACGTTATATTCAACCTTATTGGGAATCTGATACTACGCGCTGAGGCGAGAGACTGCGCACCAGCAGCATACAGAGGCATTCGGCAAGTGGTCGTGGAGTCTGTCAACTTGCCATCAAGTCAGCGCCGTTTGAAACACCTGCTTGCGAAGGAATACCTGCTGACCATCTGTGCGCGTTGAGCTCTGCAATCCGCATGTGCCATAGCACATTGACGTGCCAGTGCAAGAAGCCTTGTGGCCCATGTCCTTCTTCATGGCTTCAAAGCTATTCCGAATCTCGTCCAGCTGCTGCTCGGCTTCCTTCATCACCCAGGCTTCTTCCGAACACCAAAAAGCCCTTTTGGTGCCGGCCTGAGAGCTCTGGATGAGGAAGAGATTCAGCTCTTCCAGATCTGTGAAACTGTCCATGAGTTGTTGGGGCTCCTGCAGCCGACCCCTGCTTGCATGTCGGGGAAGCTGCTGAGCAGTGTCAGGTTTCGGGCCCCTCCTTGAAGAAGAGCTCAGGCTCTTCCTCTGAAGAGACAGCAACGTACCTGGCCGGAGCTGTCTGCATCATCCCAATCCGACCACGATTTGCAAACCTTCTAACCGCTTTGTGTAGCTGAATCTATTCGTCGGCAGCTGAGTCTAGCACTCCGCATCGACTTTCCTCTCTTCCTCCTTTTCAGTCAGCAAAGAACGTCATCCCAATTCACTACATGCTGAAGCACTTCCTTGCCTCTCTCCGTTTTTGGAGGCGCTTGCGGCGACTGTCCCTCTCTCGCTGCCGCTGCTGCAACTCCTCCTGGGCGAAAAACGGAATTGAAGTTTCCCAGTTTCCCCTCCCTCTCGCAAGCTTTCTTGCTTGTGAAGGGTCTGGGGACCGGAGGCCCGAGGCTCCGTGGCCCCCTGGGCCTCTCTACCGCCGCGTCAGATTCAAGTTCGAAGCTTCGGCCTCATCTTCTCTTCGTCGCTGCTTCCTGCCGCGCTTCTTTGAAGCTTCGACCTCACACATTGAAAGACATCCAGACGCTGCAGACGCAGCCGCCTGCTCTGCTTGCTGCTTTATGCTTCAGCTGGTGTCTGCAAACCCCGCTAAATCACTCGACAAAGTGATATATGATTCGGCGAAAACCTAAGAGCTGCACGGAGCCGAGCCAAACCACATTTGGTAAGGAATGAGTGCTATTCAAAAGCGATCCGCTCTCACAGGCTTCGCACGAAAAGTAGGGTCCTGTTCCAACACAGGCGTTATCCAATCACAGCGTTCGAGGTCGTGAGCAAAGGACGTCAGTCCGATCCACACAAGAGATCAGACAACGGGAAGGCCGAGAGAAGGGGTTCGAAACCGGAAGGAGCCAAACAGGCTGGACCTTGAACGAAACACAGGTTGGAGTGGCAAACAAGACAGCAAGTGGATTTCGCAGGCGTGCTTCGCGATCTGCGACGGCTCTTGAGAACGTGTATCTCTTTGCTGAACTTCGGAAGCATGTTCTGCAGCGTTCCTTTGTTGTTGTTTGAAACCCTGTTTGCTCGTTCAGGCTCGAGGAAAAGCTCATTTTATCTCGCAGCCGGGGAATCTCTGTCCCTCGTCGTGTGTACGAGGTAGTCACCGCAACCCGTGCGTTTCACCTCATATCTTGCTTTAGCATCTGCAAGCACGAAGTCAGGTTGACAATTCCAACGTAAGCACAGGCACCAGCAAGCCCCCGTCCCGCTACTGCTTACTACCTCCGCTTAGGCGCGCGTCCTCCCGACATTTCTGTTCGATGTGCCCTGCGCGATTAAAACGGCGGCCTCAGCATCCTCCTGGGCAAACTTTTCGAAGAGTTTCTGTTCTTCATGCGCGAGATATTCCATGAAGGGGGCCAGGCGCTCCTTCTTCCACCTCGACGGAAAGCTGGAGATTACGTGTACCTCCCATGCGGCTGGAGGCAAGGAAGCGCCTTTCCGCTCGTTCTTTCTTCCTTTGCTCTTTCTTCCGCTTCCTCACAAAAAGGCAGAACAGTCAATTGTGCCCTAGTAAAGTGCTTTTTCCTTCGAAGCTGGGGCCGGAGCTGCTCCTCTTTCCATTCTGGCGGAGTAATCTTCTCCAAGAACATCTTGTACTTTTCGCACTCCACCCTCACCTATGCAGGGCTTAGACAAGGGGGACTTGCAAGTCTTCATGTCCCTCCGGGCCTCCTTCAGCTTGCTCGTCTCGCTTTGTACGGTAGCGATCTGTTGCTTCAGGCTTTTGATTCTCCCAAGTTTGTCCTGCTTGACCTTTGCATGCATTTCGCTATCTTTCGTAGAGGAGGAAGCTTTGGCGATTCTTTCCTGCAGCTCAAGCTCTCAGCAAGCCTTCTCATTGTTGAATACCATGTACACTCAACTAACTTCCAGCAGATCCTGGAGGTACTCTTCGAATTTCTTGGTGTCCTCGTCCAGAATTTGCTGGGGAATTGTCAAAGCATCTTCCTTCGCCTTTGCCATGGCATCCAAACGCACCTCGGGCTGCTTGGGTTACATACATGGACAGCTGCATGGTGCATGGGATCCGAAGCCAGCGCAACATGAACTCAGATTCAAACAATCTCCTCCCTCTTGTTGTCGCACGCCATGTGCACGAGGAAAACCTCACGCTTCTTCTGCACATAGGTCCTGACATCTTTCTCACCTGCATGGGAAGGTGATCTCACGTACATGGAATTCTAAGTTAAAACTCAAGCAAACTTAAGAAAAAAGCCGACACGGTCCAAACGACTGCCGCCCCGACTCTTGCGCAGGGTCTCGACAAGTCCAATGGCTGGCTTCGTTGCCATTGTCCTGACTTGAAAAAAAGGACTGCCCGCGGTTGGCTCACTCGACGTGGCCCGAAACCAAAACTTCAGCCGCATACGTCAAGAAAGTGTTATCTGGCTGTTCTTCTTCCATGACCTGACATCTGATGTTAGCAGTAGTGCTCTAAAATGCAAAAACACGTGGGCCACTCGGGCACCTTCCGCTTCGCGGCTGCGAGCATTTCTTTGGCTGCCCGAGGCAGAGGCCTCATTCATGCTCTTAACTTGCCGAGGTATACACTGCTCTGTCTTTAGCTGTCCATCTCATGCCTGAGGGTCTCACGCCATAGGAAGTTCAGGGTCGCCAATCTTGGAGATCGCAGCATAGCTGGATGAGCAGGTAGGCTTCTCCCACACCTTCAACTTGCGTTCCTGTGCAAAGCATAGATTGAAAAGCCTGAAAGCTGTGAATCTCGAATTTAGGGGAGCCTGCAAGCGCTCGTCAGACCTTTCGGCCGGTTGCTCTTGCATCCAGAAGCATTCCAGCTCAGGAGGCAAGCCTCAGGCCAAAGAGCCAAAGACTTCTGCATGTCCAGGATCTGCACTGAGCTCGCATCTGAACGGATTTGTCGTCAGCTCGCCGGCCACGCGGGTCATGATCTGAGAACCCGGCAAGCAGGCAAGCACCAACCGAACCGAAACCTAGACTGGAATCCTTCGTTATACCCTCATACCCAGCAGTCAAACCAAATGCGGTGCAGGCAACCGTGTTTCTTTTGAGATTGAGGCACGGACCTTAAAATGTCATACCATGTGCTCCATCCCAGAGTCTTGACATAACGTGGTGACACTCATGCATTTTCTGAGCCACAGAGACAACAGCGCAACAGGAGTTTGTGTAAAGATGTACCCAGCGATGCATATGCATGCATGCACATACCTGCACACACATACAAAACAAACAAACAGACAAACAAACACACACGCACACACACACACACACTGACTGACTGAGACCGTCTCGCATGTCACTCAGCGGTTCCCAACTTCTTTGGACATCGCATTGGGGAGGTGCTTGATGCATAGTAGCCATCGGCAGTTGCAGTATACATGTCCATGGGCATATTTGTAGTTGCCAAGTGTCCTCGAAAACATGCAGGGTTGCAGAGTGTAGTTAGTTGGCCCAGAGTAGCCTAGTGGCACTGCTTCAGCTGCAGTCATAGCACAGGCTGCAAGCTATGTTTAAGGCACTTGTTTTGATGTGTCCGCAAGCATTCACTGAATCCAATCCACAGCCAAGGTCGCATTACGTAGGAATACTCAAGCACGTCTTTGCGCCGGCCCTTAAAGTGGACCCTCCGCAGGACGACAGACCTTTTCGCTCCACTGGTCCAGCGTTTGCATATCTTGCCGGGTCGCTCATGCCTCCCTTTGCTTTGTTGCAGGAGGAATTTCAGAGGCATTCGGCGGCAATGTTGGCATCATTCGTACCGTCGGTGGGGATATATCGAAAACCGACTGTGGCAATGTTGGCAGCTCTGGCAGGGCAGACTGCACCGGAGGCTGCGGGAACGGTGGCAAATGCGCTGCCGAAAGCTGTAGATGCACTTCCGAGGATTGCCTGTCCACGAGTATGCCACACACGGCCGTGGCGAAGCTCCACAACCAAATCTTCATTTGCTCCTGCATCATGGATGCAACAGGAAAACCCACATCACATGTTGTGTAGCACGTGCCTGCCTGAATCAGCGAGCCGCACAGGCTGTGAACTGCCGGCACTAGAAGTGCCTAGAGCCGAAATCCCGAAGTATGACATGAGTTTGTCGCACGCACACAAACGAGGCCCCTTTGCACCCTGGAACTTTCGCACAGATCTGCATAGGTTCACACAAACAAGCTTGGCTTGGCTTGGGCCAGGTTTAGTGTGATGGACCATGTGATGGACCAGTTCAGGTAGCAAGCCGAGCCCGCCAAAACGGAAAAGCAGAATTCAGCATGGAGCTCGCGGGTAAGCTGTACGGCACACATCGCAGTGCAGAATAAAGTCCCTCTTGGGCCTCTTGGATGGATTGAAACGACAATTAAGATGTGTTGCGCAGCTGTCGAATGAGGCGAGGGTCATAGTAGCGTGTCCACGGTTGCTGGCAATACTACAACACTGCGGAACATCGCACGAAGCAAAAGCAACAGGCAACTCACTGTTCCTAGCACATGTCAAAACCTCGTGAATGGTATGAAAGTCGTTTGGCCGAACCCTTACCCTGCATCGGCTGCAAAAAGAGGGAAACTCGTGCCAGCACCGTCGCAATGTTTCCTTGCTCATATTTCGTTGGCCCAGCCTGTAAATGAGCCGTGACACGAGCCTGAGGGTGTCGGTGCATGGGCAATCATGCGCTTCTTCATTTTGGTCCCTCGACGCAGCATGTGCACATCGCACTCGGGTCGCTTCCTATGCAGACGAGCCCGTCCTTGAAGACAAAACTTAAACATACGACCCTTTCGCACAAAGTCGGAGTTCCAGGTGATGTACTTCTACTCAAAAGAACGCATCCGACAATGTGCAGCATTCTACCATCCTCGGCCTTTGCTGTACATGGCTGAGAGGGCGAAACACCGGATCTCTCAATTCAAAGAGTTCTTTTAACTGCGAAGTCCACAGGACCGCACGGCTGCGTGACAGCCTTCGGTCTTTCGGCATCTTCGCAACCAGGAACCGGCAACTTCAAGATCTTTCAAGCTTCACAGCCTGTCTGTACAAGGGAGCCGTGGCACTCCCAACAAGTCTATGTCTAGGCGGCCCAATGCGTCAGACTTCGTCTCGGCGTTCGCCCAAGCCTATTGTGGACAAGCGCCTCGTCCTGCGTGCGCAGTGGGCAACTGTGCAAGTCACTGTGTCTTCTGCTTCTCATCTGAGCGTGCGCCCGCCCGTCTCCGACAGCTGCAGCAGCGCATGCACAGGAAGAACGCAAAGAATGCGAGCAGCTGTGCATAGATGATGAGGTCATAGCCTGACATGAAGAAGCCGGAGCTCGAAGATCCTTCGAGAGGAGTCTTCAGCAGGGCTAAGTCACCTGCAGCTGCCAGCTCAAGCAGATCAGCAGCCCGAGATGTACCTCCGAACTTCTCCAGAAGTCGAGACATGGTCCGTGCCCGAGCGGCATAGCGAGGCTGGGAGAGGACATGATGCACGTCCTCTGCCTGGACCCAGCCACCCTGCGGCCCAGTGATCCCTGCGCCAGCGTCCGCAATTCGGCGGCAGACGCCCATTTGATCCCCAAACTGTGGGTAGCCAATCAGCGGCTTGCCCATGGCCATGCTCTCCACAGCCGAGTTTCCACCGCAGTGGGACACGAAGGCCTTCACCTTCGGGTGCGCCAGTGTCCGTGCCGTTGGGATCCAGTGGTGGATCATGACACTGGAGGGCAGAGTCTCTGGCAAGCCGACCTGCTGTGCTTTGGGCAAAGCCCACAAAGTGAAGTGCTCTGTGGACGTCAGGGTGCGCAGCGTAGCAGCCACCCTCTCGGGAGTCAGCCGCACCATGGTGCCGTAGCTCACATAAACGACTGGCATTCCCTCGGGCACAGCCTCGAGCCATGACTCCACTTCTTCTGGGAAGGCTTCCATCTTCTTCACATCCACGACCGGGCCCGTATACTGCACCAGAGGTGGCAGCAGCTGCGGGTAGTCAAAACCCGGGATGCTGTTCACGAAGGCAAGGCGGCCCCTCCAGAGGTCCGGGCTCAGGTCTGGCATGAATGAAAACTGAAAGCCTGCAAGCACTGCCAGATGCCGCCCAAAGTTCAAGAGTGAGTTGCCTCCGATGACCAGGAGCCTGTCCAGGAAGGTCATGTTGTGCGGGTTCGCCAAGTAAAACGGCGGAGGGACGAAGGAGGACGCCCATGGGCAGACGGGTGGGACGAGGATGGTCGGCACGTTCACCGCAAACTCAATGCCCAGGGCCTCCAACTCGCGGCCCGCACCGCCGAAGGGGAGGCCAAGTAGGGCAAAGGATGGTCGCACTTGTCCGCTTTTGAGCACTCTCGACACGCCCTCTCGCAGCTGATCGAAGTAAGGGGTCAACAGGTTCTGGGCCATGAAAGATATCTGAAGGAGCGTGCTGTTTGAGGTCAGCATGTGTCGTACCAGCTCGTCTTCCTTGTCATCGCTGACAGGCAGCTCGCCAAGGCTGATGTAGTTCAGCTTGCACTTCGGAGCGTACTTCGCCACCTTCTGCCGTCCCCGTTCTGCGAAGCTCAGCACTGTGACATTGTGTCCTCTGAGACAGAGCTCCTGCCCGATGGAGATGCAGTTGTGAAGCGGAGATAGCGGAACCCCGACAATGAGGAAATCAAACTTCTCGGTCGCCATGGCACCTAATCAGCCGAGCAGCACAGAAACGAGTTCAAAGTGGCCGGACAGCTTGAGCCCGAGAGTTCTTAGCGTTGTCAAAGGAGAAATTGGCGCTGATAGCTTGTCGTCAGGTTTGACTCGCACGACAAACTGAACAGAAAAGCAAAATGCGACTGTCTGCAGTATCAGTCTAAACGAGCACGGGGGTGTCGGTGCATGCGCAATCATGCGCTTCTTCATTTTGGTCCCTCGACGCAGCATGTGCACATCGCACTCGGGTCGCTTCCTATGCAGACGAGCCCGTCCTTGAAGACAAAACTTAAACATACGACCCTTTCGCACAAAGTCGGAGTTCCAGGTGATGTACTTCTACTCAAAAGAACGCATCCGACAATGTGCAGCATTCTACCATCCTCGGCCTTTGCTGTACATGGCTGAGAGGCGAAACACCGGATCTCTCAATTCAAAGAGTTCTTTTAACTGCGAAGTCCACAGGACCGCACGGCTGCGTGACAGCCTTCGGTCTTTCGGCATCTTCGCAACCAGGAACCGGCAACTTCAAGATCTTTCAAGCTTCACAGCCTGTCTGTACAAGGGAGCCGTGGCACTCCCAACAAGTCTATGTCTAGGCGGCCCAATGCGTCAGACTTCGTCTCGGCGTTCGCCCAAGCCTATTGTGGACAAGCGCCTCGTCCTGCGTGCGCAGTGGGCAACTGTGCAAGTCACTGTGTCTTCTGCTTCTCATCTGAGCGTGCGCCCGCCCGTCTCCGACAGCTGCAGCAGCGCATGCACAGGAAGAACGCAAAGAATGCGAGCAGCTGTGCATAGATGATGAGGTCATAGCCTGACATGAAGAAGCCGGAGCTCGAAGATCCTTCGAGAGGAGTCTTCAGCAGGGCTAAGTCACCTGCAGCTGCCAGCTCAAGCAGATCAGCAGCCCGAGATGTACCTCCGAACTTCTCCAGAAGTCGAGACATGGTCCGTGCCCGAGCGGCATAGCGAGGCTGGGAGAGGACATGATGCACGTCCTCTGCCTGGACCCAGCCACCCTGCGGCCCAGTGATCCCTGCGCCAGCGTCCGCAATTCGGCGGCAGACGCCCATTTGATCCCCAAACTGTGGGTAGCCAATCAGCGGCTTGCCCATGGCCATGCTCTCCACAGCCGAGTTTCCACCGCAGTGGGACACGAAGGCCTTCACCTTCGGGTGCGCCAGTGTCCGTGCCGTTGGGATCCAGTGGTGGATCATGACACTGGAGGGCAGAGTCTCTGGCAAGCCGACCTGCTGTGCTTTGGGCAAAGCCCACAAAGTGAAGTGCTCTGTGGACGTCAGGGTGCGCAGCGTAGCAGCCACCCTCTCGGGAGTCAGCCGCACCATGGTGCCGTAGCTCACATAAACGACTGGCATTCCCTCGGGCACAGCCTCGAGCCATGACTCCACTTCTTCTGGGAAGGCTTCCATCTTCTTCACATCCACGACCGGACCCGTATACTGCACCAGAGGTGGCAGCAGCTGCGGGTAGTCAAAACCCGGGATGCTGTTCACGAAGGCAAGGCGGCCCCTCCAGAGGTCCGGGCTCAGGTCTGGCATGAATGAAAACTGAAAGCCTGCAAGCACTGCCAGATGCCGCCCAAAGTTCAAGAGTGAGTTGCCTCCGATGACCAGGAGCCTGTCCAGGAAGGTCATGTTGTGCGGGTTCGCCAAGTAAAACGGCGGAGGGACGAAGGAGGACGCCCATGGGCAGACGGGTGGGACGAGGATGGTCGGCACGTTCACCGCAAACTCAATGCCCAGGGCCTCCAACTCGCGGCCCGCACCGCCGAAGGGGAGGCCAAGTAGGGCAAAGGATGGTCGCACTTGTCCGCTTTTGAGCACTCTCGACACGCCCTCTCGCAGCTGATCGAAGTAAGGGGTCAACAGGTTCTGGGCCATGAAAGATATCTGAAGGAGCGTGCTGTTTGAGGTCAGCATGTGTCGTACCAGCTCGTCTTCCTTGTCATCGCTGACAGGCAGCTCGCCAAGGCTGATGTAGTTCAGCTTGCACTTCGGAGCGTACTTCGCCACCTTCTGCCGTCCCCGTTCTGCGAAGCTCAGCACTGTGACATTGTGTCCTCTGAGACAGAGCTCCTGCCCGATGGAGATGCAGTTGTGAAGCGGAGATAGCGGAACCCCGACAATGAGGAAATCAAACTTCTCGGTCGCCATGGCACCTAATCAGCCGAGCAGCACAGAAACGAGTTCAAAGTGGCCGGACAGCTTGAGCCCGAGAGTTCTTAGCGTTGTCAAAGGAGAAATTGGCGCTGATAGCTTGTCGTCAGGTTTGACTCGCACGACAAACTGAACAGAAAAGCAAAATGCGACTGTCTGCAGTATCAGTCTAAACGAGCACGGGGGTGTCGGTGCATGCGCAATCATGCGCTTCTTCATTTTGGTCCCTCGACGCAGCATGTGCACATCGCACTCGGGTCGCTTCCTATGCAGACGAGCCCGTCCTTGAAGACAAAACTTAAACATACGACCCTTTCGCACAAAGTCGGAGTTCCAGGTGATGTACTTCTACTCAAAAGAACGCATCCGACAATGTGCAGCATTCTACCATCCTCGGCCTTTGCTGTACATGGCTGAGAGGCGAAACACCGGATCTCTCAATTCAAAGAGTTCTTTTAACTGCGAAGTCCACAGGACCGCACGGCTGCGTGACAGCCTTCGGTCTTTCGGCATCTTCGCAACCAGGAACCGGCAACTTCAAGATCTTTCAAGCTTCACAGCCTGTCTGTACAAGGGAGCCGTGGCACTCCCAACAAGTCTATGTCTAGGCGGCCCAATGCGTCAGACTTCGTCTCGGCGTTCGCCCAAGCCTATTGTGGACAAGCGCCTCGTCCTGCGTGCGCAGTGGGCAACTGTGCAAGTCACTGTGTCTTCTGCTTCTCATCTGAGCGTGCGCCCGCCCGTCTCCGACAGCTGCAGCAGCGCATGCACAGGAAGAACGCAAAGAATGCGAGCAGCTGTGCATAGATGATGAGGTCATAGCCTGACATGAAGAAGCCGGAGCTCGAAGATCCTTCGAGAGGAGTCTTCAGCAGGGCTAAGTCACCTGCAGCTGCCAGCTCAAGCAGATCAGCAGCCCGAGATGTACCTCCGAACTTCTCCAGAAGTCGAGACATGGTCCGTGCCCGAGCGGCATAGCGAGGCTGGGAGAGGACATGATGCACGTCCTCTGCCTGGACCCAGCCACCCTGCGGCCCAGTGATCCCTGCGCCAGCGTCCGCAATTCGGCGGCAGACGCCCATTTGATCCCCAAACTGTGGGTAGCCAATCAGCGGCTTGCCCATGGCCATGCTCTCCACAGCCGAGTTTCCACCGCAGTGGGACACGAAGGCCTTCACCTTCGGGTGCGCCAGTGTCCGTGCCGTTGGGATCCAGTGGTGGATCATGACACTGGAGGGCAGAGTCTCTGGCAAGCCGACCTGCTGTGCTTTGGGCAAAGCCCACAAAGTGAAGTGCTCTGTGGACGTCAGGGTGCGCAGCGTAGCAGCCACCCTCTCGGGAGTCAGCCGCACCATGGTGCCGTAGCTCACATAAACGACTGGCATTCCCTCGGGCACAGCCTCGAGCCATGACTCCACTTCTTCTGGGAAGGCTTCCATCTTCTTCACATCCACGACCGGACCCGTATACTGCACCAGAGGTGGCAGCAGCTGCGGGTAGTCAAAACCCGGGATGCTGTTCACGAAGGCAAGGCGGCCCCTCCAGAGGTCCGGGCTCAGGTCTGGCATGAATGAAAACTGAAAGCCTGCAAGCACTGCCAGATGCCGCCCAAAGTTCAAGAGTGAGTTGCCTCCGATGACCAGGAGCCTGTCCAGGAAGGTCATGTTGTGCGGGTTCGCCAAGTAAAACGGCGGAGGGACGAAGGAGGACGCCCATGGGCAGACGGGTGGGACGAGGATGGTCGGCACGTTCACCGCAAACTCAATGCCCAGGGCCTCCAACTCGCGGCCCGCACCGCCGAAGGGGAGGCCAAGTAGGGCAAAGGATGGTCGCACTTGTCCGCTTTTGAGCACTCTCGACACGCCCTCTCGCAGCTGATCGAAGTAAGGGGTCAACAGGTTCTGGGCCATGAAAGATATCTGAAGGAGCGTGCTGTTTGAGGTCAGCATGTGTCGTACCAGCTCGTCTTCCTTGTCATCGCTGACAGGCAGCTCGCCAAGGCTGATGTAGTTCAGCTTGCACTTCGGAGCGTACTTCGCCACCTTCTGCCGTCCCCGTTCTGCGAAGCTCAGCACTGTGACATTGTGTCCTCTGAGACAGAGCTCCTGCCCGATGGAGATGCAGTTGTGAAGCGGAGATAGCGGAACCCCGACAATGAGGAAATCAAACTTCTCGGTCGCCATGGCACCTACTCAGCCAGGCAGCACAGAAGCGAGTTCAAAGTGGCCGGACAGCTTGAGCCAGAGAGTTCTTAGCATTGTCAAAGAGGACATTGGGACTAACAAAGTCGGGCGCAATAAAGACGCTCGACTAGAGAGTGCATAGGAGAAGCTGCCTCACAGTAGCCCTGACCCGAACATGTGCAACTTGGCAACTTTTTGCTTGGATCAGCTGCTGCTCCGCTTGCGCTTCTTTGCTTTTGCTTTCTTCTTTCGCTTCCGCCTTTCTGCCTCACTGGCTGAGCTTGAGGATGTCCTTGGCTTCATATGCAAGAAATCCTCAGCCTCAACGGTGCTCACTATGTGTGTTTGGAACTCTTTCCATGAAGTCATAGCGAGCGGCTCGCTAGAACTGCTCTGCTTGCGCCCTTTTCGATGCCGGCGACTGCGGCTTCGACTCTCAGATCGACCCGGCATATTGGGATAGCCCCCACCATAGCCGTAGAAGCCGTAGGGCATGCCATAGGGATAGCCCGGCATGGGGTATCCATAAGCATAACCATACGCTTGAGGAGGGGCGATCTGTCCTGCAACGCATGGATCATCAGGGCACCCGGCAGCAACATCAGTGACTTCCGCGCCGGCCTCCTGTCGGACCACCTGGCGGGTTATGCGATGTTTGGATTGAGAATCTTTGTCCTACAAAAAAACCTGATGACTGTCATGAGTTCTCATGTCTCGTCATGGTGACTTCGACCATCCTGCGCGCGCCCCGTGGTCAAAGAGCGCAGACATGCAAAGGTCAATGCGATGGCCTTGAACACCGTTCTTCGCATCTCGAATCCGAGACAGAAGGGCCGAAGACGGATTGCGAGCCTCAGCAGAAGCTCGAAGCAGGTTGCAAGAACCAGCAGTCGCTCACGGACAAGGAAAGAAGTAATGACTCTTGTGACGGCAATGCCGATCTGACGGGATGACCGTTTTCAGCTCGCCACGTGCGAGGACCGCGTGCTGCACCGAGGGGGAGCATCCCCTCCAGTTGCGTCTGATCGAAGAAAAGCTTCCTAAAAATCTGTGCCCATCACGGCACCCTTCCTCAAGGAGTCCGCTGCACTTTCGTCTACCTTGTTGTGCCTGATGAACCTTGGCCGCCCACAAGCACAAAGAGCAGGTATCCAGGAACTGATGAACCCTTCTTCCTCGGGCCAGCGCTCCTCCACTTCCAAGCTGGCACCTCGATATGTACTTGTCAACTCCTGTGGCATCCTGTAGCAGTAGCAAGCCGTGGGGAGTCAAAAGAGGAATCCGAGTGTCACACTAGGGCTGGCCCCTTGGCACACACACACACACGGAGAGTATTGCAAGTTGATTTTCTGGCGTCAGGAGGCGAAGCTACGAGAACCAGGTTGCAGCTGGAGCACCTTCGGAGGCTGGAGGTTGGGAAGCTGCGCTGCGCCTTCAGCTCTGGTCAAACAGCAGTGCTGAGTTGACCTCTGTCTGGCCAGCATCTAACCGAAATCTTCATCGCTACTGAAGCAGTGCTCAGCTTCTAAGCATCTAGCGCATCACGGATCCTCGCAAGAAGAGCCGCAGATGGATTCCGTGCGCTGTGCAGGTCCCCTCGCGCAAGCACCTGTAATTGAAAATACAGGGCACAAGATCGAATGTCGTGGTGCGACTCCCTAGAAAGAGAAGGAGACTGAACTAGTGACTTCTGTGTGACTGTGGTCCTGACAAACTCCACATGGTCTACTCACGGGTGGGACTTTGCCTTTCTGTTGAACTTCAACTTCATAGCTTCGGAGGATTTAGGCGCACCTATCTCCTGCAAGGGGTCTCTTGTATAACTCACGCCAGGCATGGGAAAAGGAAGGCATTCTCAAACAGCATGCTCTCGCACGCACATTGCCTAAGACGACAGCACAGCGCAACTTTTCAAGAACAGCACTTCCATGCCTTCCGCTGCACTTCTACGGGACACTCCTGTGCAGGAGCTTGCATCTCAGGCCGCGGGAGCATGCGGGCGCGTGAGCATCGTAAACGTGGGATCCCATGCACATCTGCCAATGCATCGACCCAACTTCCCAACCCAGCCCGTCCCGCAGGTCAGCCGCGGCGCGCGAGTCGACATCATTTGCCTGTTGAGGCACCACTGAACACCTGTTGAGATGTTCTCTCCGGAACAATGCCTGCTGCGGGGCTTGTCCCCAGAGAAGGCAGTGCAATCCGAGTGAGGGCGAGAAATGCGGACTGACAATACTTGAACAAGTCATGCATCACGAAGGATCAACACAGGTGTCGAGGAGCTGTATGGAGCTGTAAGTTGGACGGTGCAACAATCATGTGAGGAGATCGTGTTCTCTCGAACCCTCTTAGGCACCGTTCCTCGAGGAAGTCCTGCACTTCCTCTTCACTTGGCGCACCCAAGGCAGAGCTATGGGTGCGCGGCATGGGGAAATAATTACAACGTCAACACCTATTCCAACTGTCGCTCTTAGGTTCACATGACTCCTTGAAAGCTCAGCTGCGCAATTCGGATTTCCACATGGTCTGGAATTTTGCTGCAGCATGTGCTCTTTGCTGGCGTACAGAAAGATTGCTGCACGGTAGTTCTCGTTGCTGCTGACATGTGCATGCCAGGAAGCACAACACCGTCGAGTCAGCCAGGCTTCCTCACCTTTTGCACGAAAGGCTTCGATATGGCGGTACTTGACAAGCACATTGGCTTGCATTCTTCCAATTTCCCATAATCTCACTCTCGTCCATCACAGACGACCTCATTATCTCGTGTCTTCGCGTTCGGACGAGTGTGACAGGGGCCGCACCTTCCACCCGGAGCTCGTGCGCTCGAGCTCCACGGGATGCCAATCCTTCCGGAAGCTCTCAATATGCCTGCAGTTCAGTTGCAACTTTCTTGAGCTGCACTCACTCAACGCCGGAGGTATTGCACAATGCTTCCGAGGCGCCCAATGCTCACCACCTGCATTGCAGCTTCAGGCAATAAAGGCGAATAGCAAACGGTGCAAGCTTCCAATACTTTCTGCGGCCAACGCACTACAGCTCCTGCTCACCCACTTAGTGGGTTAGGGCCCTAGGGCTCTTGCTAGACGGTGAAATCCATGAAGAACCGTACAAGGCCGTGCTTCTTACATCTTGACTTTCCAAGCCAAGCCTGCAGGCGCTCGACCTGAGGTCGACACTGCATGTACGTATCAGCATGCAATCTCGGGAGGTCTCTCACGAACGATCTTCACAGTTGCAACCAGGAAACATCCAGTCTCCAGGCAGAAAACAAGCTCGTGTCCTGCAGTCGTATGCTTGGTTTCACTGTCTTGGCTACCAATCTACGGAGGTGGAAAGCGCTGGCAAGCACACGCTCCACGACCATGCCAGCGGCGTCCTTGTACAAGATCTGCATCCACTCTCGCCAGAAGCCTTTGCCTTCAGCTGCCGAGAGCTCTTGTGCCGAACCTTGGAACGTCACCTGAGCAAAACAGCAGTAGCTGGCGCGTCATTCTGCCGGTGAAGCTTAGGCAGCCCGGTCTTGCATGAAGCTTAGGCAGCGACGTATGTCAGAGTTTGTGGATCCCAACACAAAAGGGCTGTCTTGGGATTCTGCGACAACTCCCGAAACCTGGGCAATCCGAAAGGGATCAGTGACGCCGGATAGCAAGGGTAGTGCTTTAATACCGCTGCGTCATGAGGGCCGGGCTTGCGGCTGGCAGCCGAGGTGAAGAAGTGGACGGAAACATCATCACCATCTCTTCGTACACCTTGCTAGGGAAGGCGAACATCACCGAACTTATCGGCAGGCGAGAGCCTTTCTGGAGTTGAGACCGGCATAATTACGTACTGGACCAGCGCATCCTCTGCAGCCGGAACTCCAAAGGGCTCCCGCAGCTGGATAACTCGCGAGGCGACGCCGCCTCATCAGGCAATGTTCATGCATGTGTTTGGGCTCAGGTGCTGCGCATCAAGAGCCAACGGATCTTTCGAATGCAGGAAAATTACGCAGCCGCAACACGCCCGAATACCGCCAAGACTTGCAGACTGATGAGCACGCGAGACGATGCAAAAGACACACCCCTGCAGTCTGCATGTCGGCAGCTGTCGAAAATATCTTAATGAACAGGCAGCTTTGAAGCAGTTCTTGAAATCACGAGCAGCAGCCCAGAGAACAGCAACATACACGCCAACTGCGAAGGGCGGACTTCAGTTTCCTTCCTGTTTACTGAAGGTCTCCCGATACATGTCGCATTATTGCATGTCCGGAAGTTTCCAGAGCTCGGCAAGGCCGCGGCCTGATTGAACCGTGGAGAGCACGCCACAGTTCTGCGGCGTTGCTCTGGTCAAGTTGAGAGCTTCCTGCGATGAATTGAAAGAAAGTCAAGTTGTCCAAGTGCTTCGCAAGGCTGCACTAAGGTTCCCTCGGTCCGAGTCAGACTATTCGAGCAACCCACCAAGAATTCCGCAACTTTCTGTGGCCAAGCCTCACTGTGTTCTCTTAATCTTCCCCGGCCATGCCTGTCGCTAAGTCTTCCAAACAAGCGTGTTTTGCATTCATCAAGACCTCCACTCTTCCTGACTGAATCTGGAAGAATCGAGCCGGCTTTCCCCAAAATTCCCCATTCTGGGTCCTCCAGGATGGCGGCAGAACTTGCCAGATCCACGCTTTGAGGCCGGAAGCCGAGCCTCGGCACCAACATGATCGAAAGAGCGTGCAGCCGATGTCAAGAAAGCAACTTCTGAAGGACATGGTGCTGCCATGGAACCTCCCTCTGACTTTCGCCTGGGCGGACAGGCTGTCTGAAAAAGTAAACATGCCATGATGATGCGGCCCTTAGAGTGTAGCGTGGTCATGCAACAGGCTCTTTGGAGTGGCGAGCTCAATTTCAGGATGTTGGAAAAGCATGTCGCCACGGACTTGCAAGTACAAAACTGTTTTCCCTTGGAGTGCAAAGCTCGTCGCGGAGTGCGTTGTCCAATGGAGGCTGGCTGAGGCAACTGCCAGGCGCAATTGACATGGACAGGTCTTGCTCGGCATGTGGCGTGGGTTCAACAGCAGCAAGCAGCGGCAGGGGCCAGATCTTGAAGCTAGATGGAGCTAGCACAAGAGCAAGCATGATGACAAACGTCACTTCGAGATCCATAATCAGCACTCATGGAGTGACACAGCACGGGGAGTGGGGAGCTTTGTGAACGAAGCGGCCCGAATCAAGCATCATGTTCTCGCTAAGCCATTACTGCCGCAAATAGAGACAACCGCGTCCCGCGAAGCACCGTTGACTCCCATTGGGTCTCAGGCCTTAAGCCCTAGGCCAAACTCAGCAATCGCAGGCAGAATGTGGACAAGGAGCATAAGCGGCCTTGATCTGCTCCTTCTCGGAGCCAACATAAATGCCAGCACTCGCAGATGCCGCTGCAACAATCGCATAACGGCCAAGCCTTAGCGCTGGTCATGCTTCCTGCTTGCCTCGTGGTGCAATCAAGCCAGGCACAATGTCAGTAAGAAGTCGGCGCCATGACGGAAACTTGTCAACAAAAGTCGACCGTGCTGTCGCGGTCTGCTGCGAAAGTGCTTTCAGTGTGATGGCTTGGCTGTCTCATACTTCCTGTATTGCTGCAGTACTGTGGAGCTCGTGACGCATCCAGTTGCAACTGCTGTGCTTGAGACTGAGAACGTTGAGGAATGCCAGTAGTGACCGGATGAGGCTGTCGGTGTTGGGAGCTACCTGTGCTCGCGCGACGTAGCCCATATCTCCAGCATCGGACCTCACTGACGGCGAAAGCCTCTGTCAACATGTTCAATTTGTTTCGAGCCCGCGGTAAATAGGCACCAGGAGACAAGTTCCGAAAGCGAAACAAATTCCAGCTCCTGTTCCAGGCCTTTCCGATTTCAGCTAGCAATGGCGTGGCTTGGGTGGGACACAAAAAACTAAGAGTCCACTCCCCATTGATCCACCATGTACCGGAATGAGAGAATCAGTAGATAATCATTCGCGCTGACAAGCCTGAGAATGCACGCAGCAAAGGCTCGAAAGGGAAAACTTTGGAACAAATCGCTGAAAACACAAATCTGAAAAGGAATACCTTCGAACAGGAGAAGGTTTGTGAAGGAGATAATTGGAATATCATACAAACGGAAAATCACTCACATAAATTTCTCTCGGACGGTATCAACCTGGATCGCCACTATGCCTACTGAAAGTAGCTGCTAGCCACGGAAACACTAGAGGCCCGAAAAGCCCAGCACGAAAACTCACACGCCTGTTGGCTGTCGCTCGAGCATCCACAGCCCTTCGGTACAAGCAGTCATTGCATGCTATACAAGGTGCACATCCACCGGACGGAAGTCACATGGATAACTTTTCCCTGAGTTTTTGTGGGCTCAGGTCGTCGGCCGGGAACCTCAGGATCTTCATCAAAATACCATGGTAACTTCCCGGCCTTGCTAAAGGCTTCCACAGGCACTAAGAAGCTCATCTGGCGTTCCTGGATATCCTTCAGAAGCTTCGCCTTATGGAGCGTCTTGCCTGCTGTGAAGGTGGGATCATGGACCACACTCCAGGTTTGGTTTTCTTGGGCCCTTGGGTAAAACTCCAGCATGCCCTTCTTCGCCGAGGGCGCGGCATTCGTCATGGCATCCGCCAGCTGAGCCACTCCGTTCACCCAGCGCAGCTGAGTCTTCAGCTTCATCGCCTGCTGGACCGTCACCGTCAGCTCGAAGCCAGCCCTCGAAGATCGGAGCCCGTGAAGCGAGGAAACATTCCTCGTCATCGCATCAAAGATTCTTTTCGAGTCCGTCACCAGGGCACCCAGAGTCTCTTCGGCAACCAGGCGCTCCCAGCTGTTGCGTTCAATCATCGCACCATGAACTTCCAGCCACAGCGCCCGGATCATAAAGACCATATCTTCGCCAACAGTCACGGCCTGGACCTCGGCGCCATTGCTTCCGAGGGTCTCCCGCGGGCACTTGGAACTCTTCCACACCATGGACAGTGGTACCTCTTCTCCTTGTAGGATCTCCTTCGTACCCAATGGTGGAGGACTTGTTCGGCCTGTTGCCTTGAGAGGCATCGGCCCACGCCACGGTAACGATGTCCCGCCATTCTCTTCGCCACGCCGGGAAGATCATGCTCTGATCCGCTGTCTTCCTCATCTGCCGGATCATTTTGTTCACGTCGACGATTGTCTTGACATTGGCAAACGGAATCTCAGAGAGCTTCAGGGACACATCGGCTTGAAAGTGTGGCCCCGTCTGTGAAGACTTCCAGGCCATCGTTCCAAGGGCGCCGCGGAGGTCCGATATCTCTTGAGGAGTCAAAGGTGCTTTCAGTTGCCGGGCCCTGGCAGCAGTCAATGGACTTTCTGCCACCCAATCGGAGACATACTCCCGCTTGTCCACGGTGATGCCATCCTTAGTCTGGCGAATGTGGGTGCCCGCAAACGTAAAGCCATCCCCACTCGCCTGCTCCCACTTGCCGAACTTAAACTGTCGCTGCAGCTCCTGCTTGGCCTTGACGTAGTCGGGGTGGTCGGCAATCCCGCCAATGAGTCCAATGAGGAAATCGTCCAAATGAAGGCCGGCCACTGCAATCAGTCTTCCGTCTTTCTTGTCGTACAGGGAAAACAGGCAGCGGTCACTCTGCATCTGGCCACCCAAAGTCCACCATCGCCTGGACCACAGAGTCGTGCCACCGGCGAGGTGCATGGACTAAGCCGTAGAAGGCTTTCACCAATTTGAGCACGGTGCTGTCATCATTTGGGTCCGCCCCGAACATCACCGCCAATTCTGCTGGCGCCTTCACCAGTAAAGTCTCACCTTCCAAACTGCCAATCGTCTGGAGGAAGGCCGACGTCACATCCCCACTTTCCAGGGTAAAACCATGGTTGGCAGCGCAGCTCAGCAGCACGTGGCGGCCAGTCCGGCTCAAAGTTGGCGCCGCCGTCTCCACCTCAGTCAAATTCGGCGCTTGGTATCCTAGCACCACAAGTCGAGCTTTCGCCCGGCCGTCGGCTTTCCGCGTGAGCACCCATCTCATATTCATCGCCCGCGACAGATCCAGAGAAGAAGCTTCCTGTCGCGACAAGGCTCGCACGGCTTGCTCACGCACCACGTTGGTGACCTCAGTCGCCATGGCCGTCGAATTCGACCTTCTCCTCCAAGGTGAGATGCCACCAGTTCACCTCTTTGGATTTCTCCGCCATCTTCTGCGAAAGCCACACGGCGGCCTTCCGGGGTTTCTTCAGCACCCGCCGCAGGTCTCGCTCGCGAATCTCTATCTCACAGGCGTATCCTGGAACTTCATCCACCTGCTGCCGGCTCTTGGTCTTCTTGGTCTGGTAGTTCACCCGCAGCTTCTTTGAAGGTGATCCTTGACCTGCCCTGTCGGCAGTACTCGAGGAAGACCCCGAAGTTGAGTAAGGTGCTGCGCTCGCATGCTCCTCTTCCAGAAACTCCGGCTGTTCCGGAAGTGACCTCTCTGCAGAAGGTTGCAGCTATGGAGGTAGCAAGTGAGGCGGTACTGGTGTCTCGGGGACCGTCTCCTCATCGGGTTCATAGCTCTGCGACAGACCCTGTGGTTGCGGTTCTGGTACCTGCGGTTCCATCCACTCGGGGTCCTGAGCTTGTCGTACATCACGTCCTGAAGGCAAAGGTGCTTCGTGAGAGAGGATGAGCTCTTCTTGGAACTGCAACAAAGCCTGTTCCAGAACGCCTGTGGCCGTGTTCCTTGAGCCCATTGTGCATGCCGCAACACAGGAAGATGCCATGCTAGAGCCAATGTCAAGAACTGCTTCAGCTGTCTGTTCTGCAAGAGCACATGCAGAGGGCACGTGTATGACTCAAAGATCGCGACTACTACACACAGCGTGCTTAAAACAAAAGATAATGGTAATGCTACGGGTGACAGCAACAGTAACAGTAAACCAGATAGCAATAGAGATGCAATAGAGCCACTAGCCGAACATTGAGCCCTCCAGCTCAGATGACTAGGAGCCGTTCTAAATTATGGCCCAAGACTTTCCTGCATTCCAGAGTTTGGAGATTTTTTTGACCCGACTTGATTCTCCAATGATCCCTGCTTGATTGTTCTTCGATGCCGATCCCGTCTCCACAGACTCCAGGAAGTGCTGCAACACGAAGACGCGCGGATCGCGACCTTGCTTTCCTCCGGAGATCCATGCCGTCACCGACACTGGATTGTGCGGTACAAAATATTCATATATATATATATGCATATATATGTACAAAAACTTGTGTTTATATCTGTTTTCCATTTGTAATAGGTCATAGGTACTGCTTCTGTTGCTTGTCAGCACGCTCAGAAAGGCATGTTCGACATGAAAGTCACGGAAAAGAAGCTATGCAAGCATCGGATTCTGGGGAACTGTGGCACGCTGTCTAGACCTTCGAGATGATCCTGTGTCAGCCGCCATGCTTCCAACTTCGCACCTCCTGTCCAAAGCTGCGTGTGTTTCGATCCGGCTGTGTCATCTAAAACGTGAGGGGCGGACTTTGCAGCAGTCTCTCGCACACGAGATAATATGGGTCACCACATGTCACCACCAACATCAATAGAAACTGCTCAGTTGCTCGTTATGACCTCGACAAACTTCATGTAGCCGAAAAGCCTCCCCCCGGAAGCTTTGATTTGAAAACCACGCAACAAGCAATGAAGCCGTAATGCGTGCCTTAGCAGTACAGTCAGCGTGGCGAGGCCAAAATCCGAGCCAGTTTTGCCAGGCCAGTTCCAAGCTCTGCCTCCCATTTCCAATAGTTCCCTGCTTGCATGGGCAAGCCGGGGGGTTGGTACTTGTTGGAGCTTTGATTTGTTAAACTTGCGGCAGATGTGCACTCGTGCGGCACCCTGGGCTAGCAGAGACCGCGGAGCGAGCAAGCCAATTTTCAACTCGCCCGAACGATCCACACCGTGCAGGTAACTTTGTACGACGACAGCCCAACATGACACAGTCAGGGGGCCGATCGTGAAACACTCGGTTTGGACCTGGGCTTTTATGCAAGAGCCGTTCCGAGACTGTCTAGTGCCTGCTTTGCAGGCCGGAATTTTGTGAATCGGGCGGCCATGAGAAACACTCGTGATTTGCGCACTTCGTCACAAGCTGACCCATTATAGAGCTCTGTCCCCAAAGAACTAGTACTTCTCGCGCCGCACATAATCCTTGTAGTTGTCCAACGCTGTGATGTGCAATTGTTGCCTGACCAGGGATTCCAGGGCTTGCCTCAGTTGCATGTTGGAGCTTCGAGCTGAAAATGAAATGACATCACGTATGTGAACGGTCCGAGTCCGCAGTGGCTTACAGCGGTCTGGGACAAGATGCTGCCGCATGAATACATCCTGCACGGGAAAGGGTATGGTGGTTGCACACCAGCCGTTTGTTTCGCTTACCGGCTAAGCAGTCGGCAAGCAGAACCTGTCCTTGATACCATAGGCCAGAGTCGTCATGTCGGAATCAACATCGCTGGTTCTGGCCCAGTTCCCTCCCGTCATCTCCACTCGAAGGCGGTGCCCTACCTTGTTGAACCTCACGAAATGCGGCGATGCGAGCTAGGGACCTACTTCATGCTCGGGCACGGATGCAGGAGTATATCGAGCTTGGTGGCCGTGAACGCGCCATGCAAGTCTGGAACACGAAGCGGTTCTGGACAACAGCCACCTGGGTCGAGGCTTGGTGCCCACTGGCCAATTGGATGCTGCAGAACCGGCCGAGATGCAAATTCGCTCATGTCTGATAGATCCACGGTGATCAGTTTCTCAGCTGGATTCACGGCCAAGTCGGGAAGAGCAAGGGCCAGATTGCTCAGGAGATCCACGAGGACCTTGTCGAGTTGCAGGTGTCGCTCTGCAATGCCGCATGCTTCTGCTGGCAGGGCCATACATGCGTGACCTTGAGGCATGCCTTCTTCGAAACCGCGCCTCTAACATCAGTGTAAGGCCGATGATAGGGTTCGACTGGGCGTGGTTTACCTTCGATCACAGCGAGCTCAGAGCGCAGCTTGCAGGAGATGTTCTTCGACGACAGTTCCCGTGTCAGCAATCAACAACTAGCAAGTCTCTGCCCTCCCCAGGCTCGGAGGGCTGGAAACCTTCAAATCTACGTGTGTGGTCTAAAACAGTCCATCCTCGCGACAGTGACCATGGGTGCGCTCGAGCTGCACAAGCCGGCAGGAACTCGAAAATAAACGCTCTGTCACTGATGCCGTCTGCCAAGAAGTGCTCCGTCAGGATGCCTCTCTCGCGGAAGCCTGAAACTCAGAAAGCCACGGACATGACTTGACATAACGTGCCAGTACTGCACCGCCACATGCGACGCCTACGTGGCTACATGTCGCTGCCAGGCCAAGCAGCCCAAAGCATCCCAGCTGCTTCGGAGTTGGATGTAGCCCGAATCGTCTGTGACACGCGCGAGGCAGGCCATGCGGACAAGAACTAGATCCTGCCGCGCCAGGTCTCTGGGCATCAAGGACCAAAGATGATACTAGTTTACAGTTTACTAGAACAGTGCAGAGAACCCTGTGGCTCCAAGCAGTCCTCGGCTGTCTCCTTCGGCAAGCCGAGGGCTTGCGCACGAGCCTGAGTGCACTGTAAGCTGCCAAGACCGGCAGGCAGCATGATGGCTTTTCAATCCTCACACAACTAGTCAGGCATAGCACACTTTGCAACTTCGAGTGTGCAACATCCCCGGTCAAGCAAGGCAGGTCTGCAGGTAAGGTGCACTGAGAAAGCCCCAATAGATTCCCCTTGGGGTGCCATTGAGAAGTTGCTGCAGCATGCGAATTCCAGAGATGACTCCTCAGCTCAGCATGCAGACATCCGTGCATAACAGCAACCAGTTTGGAGAATGGACTTGGGCCAATCTTTGTACTAGATCAGCCGAACCCACTCAGCTATGGAAAGCTTGTGATGAAAGCCATCAAGGCTCCTTCTGCATTTTTGCTGTCGAGGAACCTGATGTGCTCCCATATTCACTTGACCGTTGCAGAAATCAGGTGATGCATGAGAGGTCCAACTTCAACACGATATGGCAGCAAGGTGTCACAAGACAAACACACAAAAGGCAGCTCAGCTTTCTTGCTCCCAGGTGTGGGCAGCAGGCGCCCCTCCTGCAGCCGGGCAGCCTGGAGCCCCTTCCGCCTGCCAGTCCACACATGAAGCCGAGGAGGAACAGAATGTAGAAGTGGAAGACCTCGTTCAGAACTAGTATGTTCATGCTTTGCCCGTACACTCACCGAACAAGGGAAGTCCAAACAAGCCAGTCTTTGCAAAGACGCATCTTCTCCATCCTCCTCCAGGTCTTGAATGACATCTTGGAGGATCAGGACACTGCCGGGAACATTTTCGCCTTGTAGCATCCTGCAAGCCATCACGCAGCGGGACTCTGAGAACCTTTTGAACGGCAACAAGCATACACAGCAACATTGGTTTGATTCAGATTCAGACAGGTTTCTGTGCCAAGTTGAACTTCTCGTGCACTTCCAGCGCTTGTTGAACAAAGGAGGTGGCTCTCTCACTGAGAAAACGGACTGAAGGCACGACGTGCTGTTCACCTCGGACTCGGAAGCTAGCTTACTCTCAGAAACATCCCCCAGCAGCTACAAAGGATTCAGCTACAGTGAAAACGGGTGGCAACCTTAGCATGGAGTCTCTCACAACTTCCTCAGGAGCTTGCGCTTTCGAGCACAGTCGCAAAGCATCACTAAGACTCACTGAGAAGAGAGTCACTGAGCCTCCGACTGGAAATAAGATACAGGATGGCCCGCTCAGGCCGTCGGGCATTCTTAGGAACCTCCATGCACAAAGGCAGAGGAGGAACCGGTACCCTCAATACGGCACGCCTGCCTGCCGGAGCACCGTCTTGCTTTTGCCAAGGGCTCGAATGGCAAGCAACACCAGGACACCGTGCACCTTGAAAATTCTGGACTGGCTTGTATTCACACATTCTCGGATGGCTATTGCAGATCAAAACACTGGGGTGGCAATAACTGTCACTCAAAGCCTTGAGAGTATGCTTATGAATAAGGAAGTCAGATATCACATACTCCTGCCAGTGTTGCAACTTCGTGAGCTACTGTTCCCACCATCTTCCGGCCTGCTCAGTTGTAGGAGCAATCCAGCTGATGATGCCTTGCAGATCTCGCCACTGTCGTTCGAGTAGCTTGGAGTTTGCCCCTTGTGGTGCCGTGAACGTCTCCTTATGTCAGTTTCCATCAGGGATCTGCTCGGTTCAAAGCCATGCCATGCTGTTGAACGCAACATGGTCTCTACACGTCGACATGTCAACACAATGAGTTTCATGAAACAGAGTTGAGCGACGACGACTTCGCTACACAAGCCCAGGTTCCTTCGTCGTGTACCGTCATGTCAAGCTGCAAGGGGAAGACCCACAGCGGAACCACCGCTAGATCTTCAAGAGAACAAGCAAGAAGTTCGTAAAATAGAAAGTGCGGAAAACTCAGCATAGCTGGCAAGCTGGCAAGCATGCCTGTCTGACTCTCTGCGCTACAGAAGGGCGGGGGAGGTGGGGTGTCCTTGCAAGTCTTGCAAAGCGATCAATTACAACAAGAGCCGAATGTCGGCTCGCCAGTGAGGACCTTGTAGGCCCCCGCAGGCGCTAACAGTAAGAGGATTGGCCGGGCTAGTAAGGGGAGGTTCATGATTCCGAGGTTAAACAAGAACTTTAAACCCTGAAATCGAGAGCGTGCCGGACCACATTCTTTCAATCACTGCCACATCCTGCAATCTTAAAGCCGGCCACAGAACCCTCACCCTGCACGATAAAGCCTTCTTGCACGATCCAAATCCTGAACTGTCGGTCACAGCAGTGCACGGCAGACAGACACTTTTAGCTACCACTGAAGGTAAGCAGCAGCAATTTTTTCCAGGAGCATGGACAAGCAATGACTTCGGGCATCCACTGCTGTGCACGGAGAACATGGAGAAAACAACAGCTGCTACCCTCCCCCCTGCGTGCAAAAGTCAGCAGCAGGTTTTGTGCTTTTAACACCTGTCAAATCTGGGAATCGGGGTGCCGTATCCTCGCCTCCATGACACACCCGACTGCAACGGCAACTAAGAACAGAGCCGAAATCTGTACAGATCA
This sequence comes from Symbiodinium sp. CCMP2592, assembly GCA_905221615.1. Lineage (NCBI taxonomy): Eukaryota > Dinophyceae > Suessiales > Symbiodiniaceae > Symbiodinium > Symbiodinium sp. CCMP2592. Next base: position 45,214 of record CAJNDT010000235.1, read on the forward strand.
TGTAAACAGTATCTCCATGCTAGCGGAAACAAGGTTTAAGAATAGCAATAATTACATCTTTTTAAGAGCCTGAGACACAACAATAGACTCTTGCACAGGTCGCTCAATTTTCGGCTTCTGGCTGAGGGCCAAGAACCTCCCGACTTCTTGTTGGTGTTTACCCGTTGCGCGTGGTGTCAACTACTCGCGGCGCATGTCGACGTTCGCGGGCGCGTCTTTCCATGCAAACCGGACGCAAAGTTCAGAGAAGGCCTGTGAGTCACGTGCGAGTATACATGACCTTGAGGCAGCAATGTTCACGGAAGAGCTTGACGCAGCGATATGACATGAGTTTGAAAGGAAGACTCTGTTCCAGCTGGCTCGTGGGTGTCTCTATACAACCTCATAAGCCTGCCGGGCGTCGTATCGATTGGCAAGCAGTGCCAGAACGGAAAGACAGGAAGATTCAGCACGATCCCGTTCGGCATCCTTCCAGACAGCGGATGGGAAACTGTAGCTTGCCACTTCCCGAAGCTTCGTACACCCAAAAAGCCATGCCATGAGAAACGGTGCAAGCACATGGCTGGCAGGCCTGCTCGAATACCTTGTGCGGACCCAGCTTTGGATCAAGCTCCGGGATGCACTTCCTGGGACATGCGGAAATCCCTCACCAACACTCTCCAAATCCATGAATGCCGGCAATTCCCCGTCCTCAACCTTGCTTGGAATTCGTCGTCAATGCAGTCGACCGGGCTACCCATGAGCTCCTGCTTCCAACGCGCTACAGGGAGTTCGGAGTCAAAGTGGAACCTGCCTCAATGAAGACTTCAAGGCCGAATGTTGCCACTTCTTTGGCACGTGGGCGCGATGCCTCATGGAAGACCGCAAATCTCTCAGGTTCTTCTGTGTGTCTGGCTTCCGCATGGTCCCCAATCAAAGAATCACAATCCTGTGCAATTCGCCCAAGCTTCCTCGTATGTCTTCGTGCTAAAAAGCTGACGGTCGTAACATACCTAATTCTGAGCTGGTTCTGAGAAAACACTTGGCATGGCTGCGACTTTGTTCCACCGCTTGCCTGATCCACCCGTATGCACTTGGTGCTGTCATGTACACAGCGCTTTGAATGAGCGGAGTGGACATGGTACAGCTTTGCACTGACTGCAAGCATACAGAGTACAGGTATCGATAGCAGAACCATCAAGAATTGCTTAGCCTATCGGAACGGACGGCTGGCATTGAATCCAGCGACATGGCCAAAGGATAACAGGCACATTCGAGATGTACCTATCTAGAACAAGTATGTGCAGTACATATGGTATGCCTGCATTCATGCCTACTGTACTTACGTTTGCATGAATACATTGTACACATATTGAGTAGAGCCCCCCTCTGAGAATGTAGAGTGGTGCACTGGTGAGCTGAAGTGTTGCACTGTCCGTAAAGCTCGTGATTGTGAATACTGTAGTTCTGTACAGTTGTTAGGAAACTTCCCAAATGTCACAACCTGTTGTCTAGCAACGCTAAAGTCTCTGCAGTACAAGACTTCGGGCTTCGAGAACCACAAAATTCGGAGACTGAATATCCTTCTGGAGATCCGAGAACCATCAAGTGCTGCACATTCCCTCAAACTAGAGCCGGGAGGGCCCGACATAGGGATACCGTTTTTGATGTTCAAAACCAGCGCAGTGCTACTGTCCCTCAACTGCGATTCAGGGTCTTCACAGCACGGTTCAGGTCCTGGGAGGTCTGTGTCTTGCCAGATAGGAGCGGCTGCTATTGTAGTTGGTTAACAATATAGAGAAGGAATCTCATTTCTTAAGCAACGAGCTTGTCTTGCTCCTTGTCGGGAAACAAACAGAATTAAATCCTGGTTCCGCAGGCGGAACCATGGAGTTCGTTGAAGGCAATCAGAACACAAGAAGGCTTCTTTGTTCATTGACTGCGAATGGGAGAGAGGCGCTCTCTTCTGTTCTCCAGGGACCAGAAATAGAAGGAAAACCGGGCTGTAGAACAACTACTATGTTTCGTATAAGGATATACAGAATCTTCTGTCTGATTCTCGGTCCAAAAACAAAAAGGCAAGGCAAAAAGAAGAAAGCCAGGCCCGGATCTTGGAAGGGAGGGCGAACCCGCGTACATGCATACACCCATCCATCCATACATAATAAGACATGAGTCATACATAACTAAGCCATACATACATACACTTGGAGTCGGTGTGTGTTCGTTTATTACACACAGACACGCATGCGAAGAGTATTGCACCCAACGAAAAAAACAAAAACCAAGACAAATTTTCATATATATACATATATTTCTTTATATATATATATATATACTCTCAGCATCTACAATATCTTTTGCAAGAAAACCCCTCCCGTCGTCATTGGGCCCGGGACCAGCTTGTCCTCCAAGATCTGGAGGTGCATAGTATCTTGCTGCTGTCGGAGCCAGTTGTTGGCATCCATTCGACTTGTCCGATGGCTGCCGGATTTGTGCACCATGGCCGCCAGTTCCACCTGTTACAGAGCATCAGAACAGCCCAAGGCTATCTAAAATCCACAACACCTCTTGCATAGGGCCTCGGATTGATAGGTCTCCAGGTCCTCCCCGGACAAGTCCGACCCTTGCTCGGGATCTGCAGGGAAATCGGATGAATACGGTCTGTCTTGGGCGCTGAGCAGCACTGATGATCGTATTTGATGGAAACTGCCCGTGCTTAACAGACTCGCAGAATGACGAACCACGCCCTGCAACTAGAGACCAACAGTTCCGATCGAGCGGTGGCATTTCCGACCCAAAACTTAAATGGGCATGCAAAAATTGGAGATTGTTGACGCAGGAACAAACTGAATATCTGCTTATATCCACATGACACCCCGGTCGATCCTTGATACGCCGCCGCTGTATCCATGTTGTCAAACATCTTTCGGGGATCTGGGTAAAGCTCCTGGTCTGTGCAAAGGGCACTATAATTAGGCGCACGATGACCACCCGACTGATCGGCAGTCCTGATAATATTCGTTGCGCAAGGTCGCAAGCTCTGCCGCTCGAACCTGCGCTTGACACTGCATTGCAGTCTTGTTTGGTGATGGGCGGCCGCTGGTCACACCGATACCAGCTCTGTAACAAAATCCATCTCACAAGCTCATGCAAGCTGCATTGGCCTGCCTGCGTCTCATGGTTTAGAGGTTGCCGGCTTTTCTGCAGGTGTTGGACAAATTCCCGCGCATATTCGATGAACAAGCGGCACGAACCTCGGAAGCCCAAACCAGAGACTTCCAATCACGACCCCTGCTTGAGAGCAACACATCGCGAACCTCAAAAGTGCGGCGCAATGCGGCTATGGTACTTGGTGAGCTCTTCAGGCACAAGACAAGGTCCTCAGCTGCTGCCCAGTCTACACTGCTTTGGTTGGACAGGACGTGACAGGCCATGGTACAGGCATCAAGAAATTAAGACAATGCCAAATATGGAAAACCTTCCAGTTGAGACTGGCATCTTCACCAGCCAAAGAGAGCGTCTCAGCAAAAGTCTTGCACAACAATGTGCTGGCGTGTGTCAAGCCTTCCTCGGGTGCTGATATCTTGTCGCTCTCTCTGGTTCTGGTGGCCTGCGGCGGCGAAAAATGCCGAGACACGGTGTAGAGACACGCCTCTTGGAAGCATTCGGTAGTGTTGACTATCAAAGGCACTTGGCCGGGCTGAATGAAGGAATACGAGCCTCAGGTTGTCAAGCTGGCAAGTCGGCCAGTGTTGACCGTACTTCATTGGCTGTCCGACTGAGGTTGCCACCGCTGGCCGTAATTTCCATCACGGTCGCCCAAGAGCCGTGTGCAAACACTGTCTCTTTCTTCTCAAAAACCCTCTTCTGCATAACTGCGCAAATGTCGGCAAACACGTCTGTGAACACAGCCTGGCAAAGTGCGAAAATGGGCAGCTGGACCAGGTATGGGCTCCTTTGATTCACGTAGAGCTCGGTTTGGAGAGTCTTGGAAATCAGACTCTGGTCGAAGCTGTGAATTGCCATCCTGGAATATCAGCACTTTTGGACACGCTAGACTGCGAGTGCTACATGAGTTCTGGACTGTTCTGAACATTTTCTGGTGACCAGTCGAGGCGCTTGTCCAATCTGTAGTCCACAAACTTCATGATGCGCGAGACAAGTTCGAAAGGCGCACTCTGACTTGTTAGATACATTCGGATTTCCCTGCGCTGCCGATCGTGTTCCTCGTTCATCGCGCGCAGTTCAGCCAGCGTGTTGGAGATCTTCGACACGGCAGTACCCAAGACCATCAGACCTGAACCGTAGATTGCGATGTCGGATAATATTTCCACCGTGTTGGTTGGCGCGACCATCGGCGGTGAGGGTGCTCCGATTACCTGCACGTCAGCTTGGGGTCCGGAGGATTGTGTCTCGCACTACGATGAACTCATACTCCGGAGCAGACAACTCGAACATCCACCGTGAAGTGTATACTTGAAAGCGATCATCGGGTTAGAGCCAAGCGGCATAGCGAAGAGAATGCAAATACTGTGTCATTTGGTCGACCCCGTCTTGCTCAAGCAATAGCATTATTTGGAGCCATGACTCTTCACCTGCAGGCAGGTCGGCTCGATTGTTGCAGATGTCAAAACAAAAATCGCAGGCTGTCGGAATGGGCCAACCGCAAGCAATCGCGAACACATCCGCACGACCAACGATGAAAGACAACCGTCCGAATCAAATCTGGCCTCGCTGATGAGAAGCGCGACCGATACCGAACCAGAAACATGCCAGCAAATGGCAAACCAAACTGATCAACACTG